>CM028347.1:100083261-100197051 GCA_016618105.1 Dendrobium huoshanense
TACTTACTATTGCTCAACATTACATTTTTCACTATAAAATGCGGGAACACTTGCCTTATGGTAACGCATGGTTTTTTCAAACAGAAGCAATGCAGGCTTGACAGAAGGTTTGATTTTATTACGCCTTACCTTCTGTTATGCCTGCATTACTTCTCTTGTAATTATTTTGGTTTAATATCTTTAATAGAATGATTGATTTTATTGTCCAATATAAATCATCTTTGACAACCAAGCCTTTCATTCATTACTACGATACTTATGCTCCTCCCATGAAATTGATGCCAATATCTTGTAAACATAAACATCTCTATCGTGATCAGGTTTATGTTAACAAGTTATTGGCATCATGAACATGGGAGGAGGATAAGTATCGCAGTGATGAAGGGAAGGCTTGGTTGTCAAGATGATTTATATTGGACAATACATCAATCATAATTCCTGTAGGGAAGTTGATGTTGTTGTCTTGTTGAAGATGTACATTAGGTTCTCTTGTAAAATTGTATTTGTTATAAATGTTCTTTTAATTTGTTCTTATATTTTTTATATTGTACATAGTCATTAAATGTTCTTTTTTTTTTGTGTTTTTATATTTTAAAAAATACGCAATGTTGACGCAGAGAGCACGCATAAAAGACGCACAGTGAACGCATAGTGTACCCATATATAACGCATAGAATACGCATAACGTACGCACAATAAAATAATTAACACTTCCAGTACTCAAAATTACTCTGCTCCAAAACACGCAATGTTCACGTAGATAATACTGAACACATCCAGGACGCATATTAAACCCTAAACTTATTTGCTTGGAGGTTTCATCTACTGCGAGACTGCGAGTTGGGTTGCTGTCTTCTCCGTTCGACCAGCGTACGCTTTAGTCTGAGCCTCCGAGGCTGCTGTCTCCTCCGACCTGCATCAGGTCATATAAAAGATTACTAAGAACTCGTTTGTTTCCTATTTCTCTCAATCAGGATGGTCAAAAATAAGGATAAGGCTGCATCAGGTCATAGAAAAGATCCAGCATGGAAATATAGCACTCAGGTGGTGTAGTAGGAGGAGTGATAAAACATATGTCTATCTGAAATGCAATTACTGTGATAAAGTTGTGAAAGGTGGTGTGACTAGGATGAAGGAACACCTTTCAGGCTCTCACAAGAATGTTGCTCCATGCTCAAAGTTCCTGATGCTGTAAGGGATGAGATAAAGTCATACATGAATAAGTCTACCACATCAAAACATCTTGCACAGAAGCAATTTGAAGATAGAGTTGATGCTGGATCTTACTACGGGAGTGAGCGCAGCGTTAGGGATTCATCTTCTTCTATGAAGCCCATTTCATCTAGGGGTGCTAGAGGCCTATGGATCATTACATGGTTGACACATCAGAGGATAGGCCTTCTACTACACAGAAGATGGCTCCAGAAAATGCAAGAGAGGCGCGAAGAAGAGTGTGTAAGGATATAGGCAGATTTTTCTACGAAAATGCTATTCCATTTAATGTAGCAACATCACCTGCTTATTACAACATGATTCGTTCAGTTGGAGCATTTGGGAGAGGGTTCAAACCTCCAACCATGTATGATTTAAGAACATGGATTTTGAAAGAGTTGGAAAGCACTGATAAAACCATTGAAGAAATTAAGAAGACTTGGGCCCAAACAGGAGTAACAATTATGTCAGATGGGTGGTCTGATATCAAACATAGAAGTCTGATCAACATCCTCATTAATAATCCTTATGGTACTGTGTTTTTAAGGTCAATTGAAGCATCTGACCAGGTCAAAGATGCTGAGTTCATATTTAGATTATTAGATAGCATTGTTGATGAGGTTGGAGAACATTTGGTTGTACAAATTGTGACGGATAATGCAAGTTCTTATAAGGCTGCAGGTAATAAACTTATGGAGAAGAGGAAACATTTGTATTGGACTCCATGTGCTGCACATTGCATAGATCTGATTCTTGAGAAGCTTGGGGATCTACCTCAACATAAAAATGCACTCACTAAAGCCAAAAAAATAACCAAGTTTATTTACAACCACTCTTGGGTTCTAGCTCTTATGAGAAAGTTTTCGAAGAAAGAAATTCTAAGGCCAGCCGCAACAAGATTTGCCACCGCATACTTGACCTTAGAGAGCATGCTGGATGCCAGACAACCTTTAGAGGCTATGTTCACATCTACACAGTGGTTGAGTTGTGCTTGGGCAAAGAAGGCTGAGGGAAAAGAGATTAGAAAGATTGTTTTAAATGACAGATTTTGGCAAAGTGTCTTATATGCAATTACAACTACTAGACCTTTGGTTCATGTTTTAAGGATGGTGGATGCTGAGAAGAAGCCTGCAATGGGTTTCATCTACAATGCTATGGATGAAGCCAAAGAGATGATTGCCTCCAACTTAGGAGGCAGTGAGGGAAGCTTTAGGGAAATTTGGAATATTATTGATGATAGGTGGGAACTACAGCTGCACCGACACTTGCATGCCGCTGGCTACTACCTAAACCCTCAGTATCAATATGCAGAGAACAAGTCTACAAACCCTGAAATAAAGTTGGGATTATATCATTGCATGGATCGTCTAATAAGTGATGCAACTGAAAGATCAAATGCTGACTTGCAATTGGTACCTTTTAGGAACAAAGAGGGTTTTTTTGGATTACAACAAGCAAAAGATACAATTACCAAACGATCTCCAGTTGAGTGGTGGATTCAATTTGGTGATGGGACTCCAGAATTACAGCGTTTTGCTGTGAAAGTTTTGGGCTTGACATGCTCTTCATCTGGCTGTGAAAGAAATTGGAGTACCTACAACCAAGTACATACAAAGAGGAGAAATCGCTTGTCGACATTGAGGATGAACTCACTGGTGTACATTATGTACAATAGGAGACTCAAAGATAGAAATTTGAAGAAAAAAGGATTAATGGATGATGAAGATCCTTTGCTTTGCGATGATGTGGCATCTGATGATGAGTGGTTTGTAGATGATGAAGTTGAAGTGATGCCGTCTGAATTACAAGATGAAGATTTAAATGTTGATTTCTTTGATGGTCTTAAAGCATCCACATCCACAACAACTCAAGAACAAATCAAAAAAGGTATATAAATAATATAGTTTTCTTTTCTTAGACTTTTATTAATGTATTACACTATTATTCATTATGATATTATTCAAAAATATTTAGGGAAGAGGAAGATAACTAATAATGAGGAAGAAGAAGCTGATTGGGAGATATTGGACTCTATAGGAGAAGGGGAAGAGGAGAGAGCAGCTCATCATAATGATGATTCAAATGAAGACCCCCTTAGTGATGACTGATGAGTGATAAGTGATGATAATGCTGATGACTAGTGAGTTCTTAACTTCTTATGTGATATGTTAATGTCATTGCTATTTATCTTGTGCATTTTTATGTTTTATATATTATTTACTCATTAGTATATAAAAAATTTATTATTTTATGTTTACGCAATTTTTTGATTTTGAGGCTTACGCCTCAAATCGCCTTGAGGCTTACGCCTCGCCTCACGAACGAAAAACGCCTCAATACCCGAATACGCAATTTTAAACCTTGGTTGTTTCATAAAGATTTGTTCATGAATTGGGCCGTGGAGGAATGCGTTGGTGACATCAAGTTGGTGTATGGGCCAGTCATTGTGCAGAGCGATTGTGAGGAGCACCCAGATAGATGGGAACTTGGCAACAGGACTAAACGTTTCGTTGTAGTTTAGATCGTATTCTTGGCGATTGCCTTGAGCAACTAGTCTCGCCTTGTGTCTGTTTATAGACCCGTTGGTGTTGAGTTTGGTTTTGTAGGTCCATGAGAGCCCAGGGAACGGGAGTGTTGATAGGGTGGGGAAACCAAAGTCCAGGTGCCTTGTTGCTGAAGAGAAGGAACTCTGAGGCTATGGCTGCCCGCCATTGCGGATGTTTAAAAGCCTAAGTGAAAGAAGGGGGCAAGCGAGATATGAATGAGTTGATGTTAAGATGAGTTGTTGCCTGGGTTGAGATAACCAGTTTGAGAGCGAGTGATCATGGGATGCTTGGAGCGGATCGTAAGAGAAGGAGAACTGTATGATGGGAGACGAAACAGGAGGGGACAGGAGGAAGGAGGGGGGTTGGCTCAGTAAAAACCGAAGTGATGATGGCCAGTAGAGGGCTGATTGGTGGTAGGTGGGAGAGGATTTGAGATAGATACAGAGGGCGGTATTAGAGAGGTCGACAACATCAAATTGGGATTGGGTGAAGAGTGGTTGGGATGATTAATTAGGGCTAGAATTTAAGGAAAGGAAAAGTGGATTCGTCGAAGGTGACATGACGAGAGATAGTGATGCGACCGAACTGAGGTATAAGCATTTGTAGCCTTGTAATTAGTAGCATAGCTGAGAAAAACAGAGTGAGGAGATTTGATGTTAAGTTTGTGGCGAGTCTGTGGGATGGTAGAGGGGAAAGCAGGAGCAACTGAATATCTCGAGGTGTTGATATGAGGTTGTTGAAGAAGGATTTGGTGAGGAGACATGTTGGATGTGTTGGGGAGAGGGCATCAAATTGATTAAATGACCGCAGTGAGGAGCACATCGGGCCAAAATGGAAAGGAAGATGGCAGAGTTAAGAGAATGTGTGCGAGTAGTTTCTATGATGTGTACTGTGTTTCTTTCAGCTAAGCCGTTTTGCTCGGGGTGTAGGGGTAGCTGATGGGATGCACAATGCCATGATTTTGAAGATACGTTTGAAAAGTTATGATTAGTGAATTCTGTTCCACTGTTGCTACGAAGATAATTTGATTTTACGAGAGTATTTGTTCGCAACAATCTTATGAAATTTGAGAAAAGTATTAAAAACATCAGATTTATGACGAAGTAAAAATGTCTACGTATATTTTGAATGCATCATCAACAAATACATGTAATACTTGAAACCTTGTGTAGAGGAGACGGGGCAGGTCCCTATATAAGGTGTGAATGAACTCCAGAGGATCGTATTGTGATTGGTAGAAGAAGAAAAAGAAAGCTTATGACCTTTGGAGGTTTACAAGATATGCACGTAGAAAAAACTAAAGGAATATTGAGAGATTTATTCTGCTTGGAGAGATAGTGGCAAGAACTTGAGTGTGCGGATGTCCCAGGCGATGATGCCAGCGAAGAGTGGAAGACCGAGTGGCTGTCATGGCTTGATAATATGTGGACAGAGATTTATTGGAGGCACTAATAGGGTAGACGCCGTTACGACACGGGCCCTAGAGAAGAATCCTGTCTGTCTTTGGGTCCTTTATGAAGAAGCCATATGAGCTAAAAGAAATGAATAAGTTATGATCACGAGCTAAAGTTGAGACAGATAAAAGGTTGTGAGAAATATGTGGAAGGAAGAGAACTTTAGGCAGAGTAATCATACGATGTGGAGTGGGTAGGAGATCGCGACCAAAGTGAAAGATTGAGAGAGTGCGGCCGTCTCCTATTGCAACGTTGTCGGAGCCGCTGTAATCTTCAATGTTGCTGAGGTGATCAAGATTGTTGGTTAAGTGCAACGAAGTGCCGAAATCAAGGATCCACTCGGATGGTGTAGCAGAATTGGAAGCAAGAAGCGCGGTCGATGAGGAATTCGGTGTCGGGTAGCTGGTATCAAGCCGATGCCAGCAAGCTTGAGCGGAATGTCCATTTTTTTCGCAAATTTGACAGACAGTGGGATTGGAATTGCGAGGTCGGTTGGTAGAGTTGGATCTTGATTGACCGCGGCCGTTGGGCATCGGAGAACGGCCACGAGATCGACCTTGACCGCGAGTAGTGAACAGAGCAGAGTGAGAGTTAGCGATGGAGGAGTCTTTGACGGAATCAGTGAGTAGATTGATTTCTTCGCTGATGAGAAGCACATACAGATTTTCGAGACTGAGCGGAGTGAGCATTGTGCGGATTGACATCTTGAATGCTTGGTATTGGGGAGGAAGGCCGTTGAGAGTGTAAATAATCACATCTTCGCTATCATGAGAGGCTCAAGCTACGGCAATGTTGTCGACCAACATTTTAACGTTGGTAAGATACTGCTGCATCGTGGATTGCCCCATGGAAATGTGATGAAGCTCGTTCTTGAGCTGGATGACACGCGATCGATTTGTGGCTTGAAGACGTTTCTCCAACGTGATCCGATTGTCGGATGTGGTCTCAAGATTCAGAACACAGGGAAAGATGCTGGGAGAGATTGTGGAACAAATAGCTGTAACAAGATTCTGATCAGCAAGGGTTCAGTTGGCGAAGACGGGATTGATGGTGGCGGAATCGTCGGGAGAGTAGAGGAGGCATTCCGGAGAAGGTACAGGATCAAGAAATCCGGCATAGTTATTAGCACAAAAAGGTTTTAACATCTGAGATCTCCAGAGGGGGTAGTTGTCATTGGAGAGTTGAGTGGGTACAAGGGTTTTGATGTTAGAGATTCAAGAACTTGAGGGAGGAGGGAATGACTGGACCTTCAAGACTGTTGGTAATGTTGGTCTCACCTGTGTGAGAGGTTGTCATTCTTGTTGTATTCCGGTAAGAGACTATCTGTTGCTGAGAGAAGAAGCACAATGGAGAAGAAGAAGAACGAGAGCCTTCTTTGGCTCTGATACCTTGAAGAAGATGAGAAGCAGACGATTGAAACAGAGAAAAGGGAAATTATCAATTAATGTTAACTGTTACAGAGTAGGCCTAGCACTCTATATATAGACAAACTAAGTAATACAATATAAGTGAATGGCAGAGAATGTGCCATGTGTCACGAATTAATTGGTTGACAGCTTGTGCTTATTAGGCTGCTCGTTTACTCATGCCAGTGAGGCGAGGCACAAGCCCCATAAAAAAGGCTAGAGGCGTTTTCACTAGAATTGCACTGAGGCATGCCTCAAAGCGAGCCTTATATTACGCAATTTTAATCAATGACCGCACATGATTATGTGCCCCATTGTAAATTATGCCTGACCTGATCCATTTTTATCTACAGGAGCATGCAACATCTCAGCCAGCACACACAACCATGCCTTGTACTCTATGTAAAGTTAATTTTCTGTCAATTTGGCTGACATGGAGGGGAATTTGATTCTGTTTGAAACATATAAGACTATAAAATGGTAAACCCCACCATGATCCACTGTGTTATCATGTATAATTCTGTGGTCGGGAACACTTGTCCTTGCTTTCTTCTACCATATTTGAATTGTTTCTAAACTTGTTGACATGGCTAACCAAAACTTAATAAATTAAAGCCAGCTTATGTTATGCTTCGTGGTATTGCAGGCAACAGCCCAAAAATCCTTGGATTCAAGATCCCGGGTGAGAGAAAATTAGAATTGGTCACCTGATACTAAATAATAAGCTTGATTGGACATCATAAAATCGTCATGATATATGTTTCCCTTTACAGATTAGAAGACAATCAACAGTCGAGCTAGAGAAATTCAAAGAGCGGTGGAATAAAGCTGTTGAAGAGGACAGGGATTGGATTGATCCTTTTGATCTCCAAAAAAGATAACGCAAAGTTAATGCTGCCGTTAGTATAATTAAATTTCACTTGGCATGGTGCAGATTATTTATTTGTTCCTTGGGTTGCCGTTTTTGTTGCGTTTAAATGGTAATCTTATAACTGTATTTTTCAAGTCTTTGGCATTCTAATATGATATCTCCAGTGTTCATTTAAACCGTTGTGATATTGTGCTGTGCAGCTCTAAATCGTTGTGAGCCATTTATTCCCAAGGTTGTCTTCAGGCATCTTTTGTACTGCGAATGCACTCAGACTCTGCAATTCCCTGCAGTCAACTGCTGATATTATTAAAAGCTTGAACGGCACTCCATTTCTACTTGAGATATAGCTGAATTAATACGTATTATTGTAGTTTTTTTATTGTTTTGTATTTTTGTATCATGAATTTAGATAATTATTTAATGGCTAAGGTTATATGCAATCTATATTTCGCTCAGTCAAAGGACCACATACTTCATTATAAATGTTTTCTTCGCAAGTACCTGCTGCCGTCCTCATATCTCCGTTACTTTTGCTTTGTTAAAAGTTTGACTTAGCTTTCATAAGTTGGAAATGTATACTAGTTTCTTATATTTCTATTTTTTAAACTGAGCATTCAAATTGTAACTGAATCTTTCAGAAATGAAAACTTTCCCTTACAAGATGCAAAAGTAATTATGTTGTGGTTTGCACTTGCTCAGTCTAATCCAGAATTTGAAGTGTCACTCTTGTAATTTTGATCTGACATTCCAAAGCATCACTTTCCTTGCTTTACTCAATAATATTATCTGGAGTGGAACTAATTCAGGGATCATTAGCAGTTAAAAGATGGCCAATTATTTGGTAATAATTGGAACTTTTATAACTAGTACTTGCTGATTCTTCAAATTTTCTGGTTTCCTATAAGAGAATAGATTTTCAGCGATCAATTAGAAATGAAAAGCAAGGACAAACAAATATGCTAATCACTTTTGCATCTGGCACATTATATGCTAATCACTAGAATGATATTTCATTTCCTATACTTCCCTTGAGTTCAAACAAAGCCACAGGGAACTCTAACATCTGTATGATCTGAACACACTTAGAAAAACATTAAGGAAGAAGGGAGAGTTGAAAAATAAAAGCAAAAAAACTCGACTAGCCACTGAGAACACTTCAAACAGAAATAGTTGAGAGAAAATATCAAAATGTAACTGACAAAGGCAAAGCAAAAAGCAGCTGGAAACAAATGTAACTGACAAAGGCAAAGCAAAAAGCAGCTGGAAACACAGTCATTGCACTTCTTCGCATAAACCATCTTGTTCTTGATTGCCACACAGGCATGTTGCAGTCACCTTCTCCATCTTCTTCATTTTTTATTCGCCTCTGAAACAATTACCCTTTGTCCTAACAACATTCATAGTGGTTGATAGTCCGGTGTTCCGTTGCTGAATGTTGCTTGATGAAACCCTCAGAGAGTTCCATTCGGCAATCCTAGATGAAGTATTGTGTTATGCCGGTCCAGCCTGGACCGGCCCAACCTGGACCGGCCCAATCGGTCCGGGTTTTCTTCAGGCGGAGGCGGCACAGAGAAGAGGTGGAAGGGAGAAAGGGGCTTGGGGTGGGGTCCACTTACAATTCAAACATTGTTTAAGTGTTTTTGGAGGGAGAAGGAAGGGTAGAGAAGTCCTTTTGCTTTTAATTTGAATTAGATTGTATTAATAGGGAGTTATGAGGGGATTAGGGTTGCACCTTGATTTTGAAAAGAGTTTTGTGTTCTAGGTTTTCTTGCTTGGGCTCTTGGCGTTGCCGGAGATTGTTGGAGAGTTGTTCTTCCTCTCGAATTGAAGAACATTGTATCTTGCTTTGGTTTGATCGTCTACTAGGGGAATACAATTGTTTGCTATTGTTTATTCCAAAGTTTTCTCCCGTTTCTCTCAGCTTTTCCATTGTTGGTGGCTGTTTTCTATTGAAAACAGTGAAATATTGGTGATTTGGCGAAGATCCGATAGGAACCACTTGGAATATTCAAGTGGTACCTATCATATTGCAAAAGGAAGCTGGAAGGGACAGTGAAACAGTGAGGAAGCCAATGCTCTTCATGGCTCTTTTTAGATTACATTTGGATGGAGCAGTAAGGTATCTTATAAACTTTTGTTAGGAGCTAAGATCATGAATATGATTGTTGTTAGCACCTTTGATAATTTTCATGGTGTAACTAACTCTTATCAAATGCAAATTGCATGCTTGTGAATAACAAAGGTGTGAAACATAGGAATTAATCATTGTTTATAGGGACATTAGCTCATGAGAACTGGAAAATGCATACATGAATGGTTCGGCACTCGGCAGCTACAAAAATATGCAGTAGAGTTTTCGTATGAATTTATAATTTTGACTTTTATTTAGGATAATTTGTGGTAAGATACAATTATTGCTTTTACATTTTTATCACCATTTCTCATATGTCGAAGTTTTGATGGGAAGATTGGCTGAATTGAAGGAAAACGGAAAGAAATGAGTCGAACATAAGAAGAATCTGCAGGCTTTGATCTGAGATTTTCACTCTTTTCCATTTCCTTTGAATCAAATCTGCGCCATTACAATATCTTATGAAACTTGCAAAAGCATACTTATCATGCAAGAGATTTAGAAGAGTTAAGATTTTAATGAATAATCAAATATCTATAGCTGCATTTATAGTAATGATAATATCTCATGGAACCATAGATATAAATCTTCTGCCACATGCTTGACGGTGTTGTTAGATTCTTCCTGATCTTCTTTTGAACAAGTCATTAGTGGCAATTTATTTATAAATATTGGCTAAAAGAGAGATTTTATCAAACATTCTCTTAATATGCTGATTTTTTAAAGAGATTTTGAACGAATTTAATATCGAAATCACTTGATCATAACTGAACAAACTACTTGTTGGCTTTGAGGATGAGAAGAGCCAAATAACTCAAACACGAAGTGCGTGAGAAGGTTTTTGCACTTGCTCTATTTAATATATATCTAAGAAATGACAAAGAAGACATGAACATAAGCAAAACTTCTATACGACCGCCCTATTAGTTCAGGTGTTGCCCTTGGAATTGGATAGGGACTTTACATTAACCAAAGAAACTTTCATTCATTAACACTATCACTCTTAGGAGCTACTTTCAATGTGTATCTATAATTTAAGATCTCTTATAGTCGGGCGATCATGTTCAAAGGATCCTAATTAGTTGATAGTGGTTTGAGGGTTATAGTTAGGTGATGGTGGTCATATGATGGAAGTCGGTGATAATAGGACGATTGAGGTTGGGTGAGTCTGGTCGGAGGAGTAATGTTAGATGAGGTTGGTAGGAGGGTTATAGTTAGGTATCGATGGTCAGATGACCAAACTAAAGTGACGATGGTAGGACTGTTGTTGGGTGATGATGGTTGTGTGATCTTAATCGGGGAAATGTTGGCCAAAGGATTGGTTGTCTGATGAAATTGGTTTGATGATGGTCTAATGTCATCGATTGGGTTTTGGTTTGACGGTGATGACGTTCAAATCGGTGATTTGATGATGATGTTCGGGTGGAGCTCTAGGATTATTCAAGCTTTTGAGCTCTTTTGAATCTCAAGCCAAAAGCCCAAGCCCCTATATCATATAGAGAGTGAAGGCTTATTTATGTATTTTTTGAGATTGGTGTGTTCTATAAATACAATCAAAATTCAAACACTCCATTAGATGAATTTGTGTTGAATCTTATGATCATAGGTCATTTTTTCGGCATTTAAGTGTTTTAATGATGCTAGACGAACTTGGGCTCGTTGGGAGATGCTTGATTTAGTTATGAGCATATGAAATTTTAAGATCCTTTGATCCTTCAATTAATGATATTTTATTATAATTTTTCTCCTTGATAAAGTTATTTTGAATGAAGAAAACAACAACAACAACAACAATAACATCAAGTCTTTGTCCCACTACGTGGGGTCGGGTACATGAATCCTTTTTCGCCATTGTGTCCGGTTAACACTGTCGTTATCAGGTCCCAAGTCCTGGATGAGAAAAGTTCTATTTTGAGAAAAAAATCACTAACAGTATAAGACGTTGGTTCAAATTTCAGAAAAATATAATATTTTAGTAGCCTAAAATTTTTTGTTAAGTATATATTTTTTCAAATAGATATATCATAATTTGCCTGATCGGGCACATCATATGAGTATTTATCTTTTTCATTTTGAAACTCTAAATCAAGATTTTGTCGTGGTTTGTGGTAAAATCATTGTGAGAGGGACATATTTAATATTTAATTTTTAATGTTGCTTGAAGTTCCCTCACATAAATAGAAGAGATGCAAATAATGTATTAGAATGTTATTCAAGATATCAACCATCATTTATTAAATATTCATACAATGAGCACAATAAATGTAAATTACAAACCAAAAAATACATAATAATGTACTGTCTATATTCTTGAACATGATTTTGTTGCAACATATAAGTAAGTATTTGTTGGCATGAAATGATATTCTTCTTAATATACTTGTATGAAGCAAAATATTTACATATTATTTTTTAAAAGATTAAAAATTAGGGGTCAATAAATATTTTGTTGTTAAAGTATTATTAATAGGCATTATGAACAAAAGAAAGTATGAAAGTTATTTGCTATGAATTATGTTAATATATTGCTATGAATTTAAACCCTAATGATTTCGATTTTACGTTTAACTAGTATAAATGCACGTGCACATGGTGCACGTGACTAAAATTTTAAAAAATAAAAAAAATAAAAAAAAATAAAAAAAATAGTATATAATATGTTATATCAAAGATATTAAATTGTATATCAATATTAAATATAATATTTGTATTAGTATAGATGATTTATACTTCTATTATACTTGAATTAAGATAAATTGAATTACATGTAGCATCTAGCACAAATTTAATCCTATCTTTCAATGAAAAAAAAATCAGGAGGAAAAAATTACAAAATTAATAAGTGCTTCCAGCCGATGGATGAAGACCACCAAGAGCAGTACACATAAAAAAAGCTTGCCCATAGGTATTTCCCATACCCTCCTCCATAAAACTTAAAACAACTCTCACACATCAAAATAATTATTGATTTTATACCATAATTATGAAAATCCATTATATAAAATTCATGAATTTCATTTGTTTCACTTTCATCAAAACATAGATGCACAACACTCAATAATGTAATCATATTGCCAACTGCACAACGGTGTCCAAATCCTTACAGGATAATGGTTAAAAATGGTAAGTTTATATGTGAGATTCTAAGAGTTCAAAATACTTCAACTTGAGAATAATGGTAGGTGTATAGCTGTTTTCTCATTAATAGCTCTACTTAATGAATGTATGTTCCTATTTTAACATATATTATCAGATATGTAAAAAATAAATTGACCAAAGAAGAATAAGAACAAAGATGACTTGCCTGAGAAACGTATTCCGCAGTGCTGTAATCAGAGGAGGGACCGAATATGAAAATAGAACATAATCTACCCGCTTTTTCTCGTGGAAATTGGACAGCAATATGTCTAATAAATGAAGGTAAAAACAGATCCACTGGTTAATAGATTAATTTATTTGGTAAAAAATCTATTTGGGTTGGGTTTGATGCATTCTGTTGGATTTCATGTGGATTTGGACCAAATTAGAGCAAGTGAGCTTTGTTTCAATCAAAAATGGTTGAAGTATTTACTTTAAGATTGAGCTTTATGCCTTTGTTGACCCAAGTTTTGAAAAAGAGCTAAAAATGAGTATGAACAAGTGGTAATCTTATTTGAATATATTTATTAACCATTGAGCCATAAATAAGCAAGCTCGAATTAATGAGAATTTGCATAAGGATAAAAGATGGGACATATCACACTTTAATTTTAAAACAAAGTATTATATAACATACCAACTTGTAAAACTCTGTTAATTTGTATAGAAAACAACCACATCAGAGGATATAAATAAACTTTAAATGGAAGGATATCCAATACAAATCATAGCATCATTAAAAGTTCATGTTACATAAATTAAAGTTAATTAAGAAAACATGCGTCTGCTGATCACATGGTAAATTGCTTAAACCAACTATCTTGTATTCCGAATTTCCAACCTTAAACCCGCAAATGTTTTAGCATCCGCTTTGCCTGTATGAAAAAAGAATTCACCAATATGTGTACTTCATAATGACATGATTATATCATGTATCAATATTAATAATACAAGCATAACTGCTATAAAAAATGATAATTATATTCAATTACTTTTGGGTAATCAGTTTGGAATGGGTCCCTCACATTTTGATTCACAATAAGGAAATCGAGAACAGGCACAGGTCTTACAATCATCGTAGTAGACACATCTGAAAAACAAATTTAAAAAATGATATCATGAAGATTTATTCAGCATAGCTCCATCAGCAAGTTAAGAGCAAACAAATATTCAAGAATGTGAATAACTTATTTAGCCACTCTTTCAAAACACCTATTTCACGCAAAGCATGCTAAGCCGAAGAAGAAATGGTAGTATCGGGGTTAATAGCGAAGAAATGAAGATGTGCAATCAAACTTACCCCTAAATACAAAACTATTTAGGCTTTCGATCCGGCATTCATAATTCAAAATTTTTGGACACACGATGCCCAAACAACTTCAGATCTGATAGGAGAAGAAGAAGAAGGCGAAGAAGCCCCCTATTTGATAGGAGAAAAGCTGAGGAAGACATAACTGTTCGGGATTCTTCTTCACGCGATGCCCTAGCCACTTCCGATCCCTTAAAAGGAGAAGAAGACGACGAAGAAGCCACTATAGCGACTCTTCAGACAGAAGCAAAAAAGGCGAACGAACGGAAGTTACGGAAGACATAAATGTTCGGTAGTGGAATTCGAAGAGGTTTTTTTTTTTCCCAAAAAAAAAAGAGGTTTTTTTTTTTCCAAAAAAAAAAAGAGGTTTTTTTTTTTTTTTTTAAATATCACTAACCGTTTGGCTATTAACTCAAAGTCACCGGAAGAAAATTAAGGGTGGTGTAACGGACAGCTGAAGCAATTAAAGAAATTAAAGAGTGAAGCTTTTATTAATTTTTTTTAGCAAACCGTTGGGTCATTTAACGGAGCCAAATCCTTCAGCTATTGGAACAAAAATGTAAGGGAATATGAAGAGTTTAAAATGGAAGGTTGAGATTCATTTTTGATAAATTAAATAGAAGGTTAGGATTGTATATATGAAAAGTTTAAAATGAAAGGTTGAGATTTATTTTTGATAAATTAAATAGAAGGTTAGGATTATAATTGGGTGGAATCCCAAGCCACTTAAAAGAATTTGAGGAGTTATAAATGAACGCTGTTGATTAATTTAAACTTTAGAAATAAAAGATCAAGATTTGCTATGGATGAAGTCCCAAGCCACTTTTATATAGTAGTATAGATATTTTAAAATAATAATAAAAAAATATTTTAAAATAATAATAATAATAATATTTTATGAAACAGCTGTGGGAAGGGATTGTGCCATAAGTTGAGTACAGCTGGAGGATGCTGCGGCGGATGGTTTAACACTTTCTTACTCTCTTCAGATTCCCTCATTTCTCCTTCCTATTCTGTCTTCCATCCGGCTGTCTCTTCGGACCTCTTCAGATCTCTTCATAATCTCTCTATTCTTCTGCAATCTAGAGTTTTGATCTTTGTGTAGGGATGGCGAACATCGACATTGAAGGGTTACTGAAGGAGCTACCGAGTGATGGGAGACTTCCAAAGACGAAGATTGTGTGCACGCTAGGGCCGGCGTCGAGATCGGTCCCGATGCTTGAGAAACTGCTTAGAGCGGGCATGAATGTTGCCAGGTTCAATTTCTCCCACGGCACTCATGAGTACCACCAAGAGACGCTCGATAACCTCAACGTTGCCATGCAAAATACTCAGATCCTTTGCGCCGTTATGCTTGACACTAAGGTTAGTTTATGCCCGCGTGATCCCCATCCTTATATTCTATTACGTTGCCTCGGTTTTTTATTTTATTTTATTTCTTTGGACTTAATTTATCTGAGCCCAACGAATCATCATCGTTGTTTGCCTTATTCCAACTATTGGGGATGTTAATTCCTTTACGTTTTCCTTAACCTGTTTTTTCTTAGCTGTTGTTGTTTTTATTTTCCATGAATTGTACATGCTTTTTCTTTCTTTCTTTTGTATTTTTTCTAGTTCTTTTTTGAATAAAACTATAATTTTCTTGCCACTAATAAAGAATCCTTACCCCTTTTTCTTTTGTGAGACCTTGAATAACTTGATCAGATGATATCAAAGCATTAGGTTTTGAGGAATCTTGGTGCATGATGTTGATTAACAATGACTTCAAGAAAATCGGGGAACTATTATTTTCCCTAGATCTTTCAAGCAGAAGGAGATGAAAGTACATCATAATCGAGGAGATAGGCCCAATGATTTGGTTACCCATGTTGCATGCCTTGAATTTTAGATGATTGTGATGATGGAGTTTATGTGCAAGCAAACTATGAACCGGTCTATAAGGGCATCTCCAACCAAACTCCAAATGCTTGAAAGACATCCCTCGCCAGCTCCAGCCGAACGGTAAAAGTTCCGCTATTTGGCTGCGGATGAACCGTGGAACGCCAATATTGGTGTTGCACTGTTCATCTTTGTCATTTTTATGTCTCTACCAAACTTGTCGCGTGAAAGAAGAGACGACCGTTACCTGCAAAAGGGGGAAAAATGGAGTTCGATTGAAATTGAAGCACGACATTTTTTAGTTTCACGATATTTTGGAGTGAAAAATGAGATTTTCGGTTAGAGATGCTATAAGGAGTAAGGATGTTGGATTAAAAAAAGTGTTTGAGGAAAAAAAAAGGTGTTTAAGGCACACACCTTGAGGTGTGTCTTACAATGAGGTGCCAAAAAATCACCTCGAGGCTTATGCCTTAAGTCTGAGTGAGATTTACACATTTTTTGATTGAGGTCTACGCCTTGAAGCATTTGAGGCAAATATGTCAAATAATAATAATAATAATAATAATAATAATAATAATAATAATAATAATAATAATAATAATAATAATAATAATAATAATTGATACGTCACCAAAAATATGTCTTGATCAAGCACGAATCTCGAGGCAAAATTAAGTTGAAAACTCCAAAAATTAGATCGGAGACCATCTAAATTCCGATTTCAGCAAACCTACAGTCAAACTGAGCGTCTCGGAAACACAAACCCAACGACACCAAAATCGACTCAATCTGAGCCCAAATGAGTCCAAATCAAAGACTCGAAGCATTTTTAGAAGGATCGAACCGCAATTTGGGTTACCAAATGATCTTCAATCATGACATACTTGTAGTCGAATCGAGTGGCTCGACGAGACGAATCCAACGAGCCCAAGATCATCAAATTCGGATATCATTAAGACAATCAAATATCCATTGAACGGTGCATGATTGTAAGAATCAAGATCGGCCGTCCATTCGAACCACTCCAAATTTACCCTTGATCTTCCACTTATTTTCAAGCCACGCCACTTAAGAATTCTATAAATAGAGATCCATTTCCTCATGAGGGAAAAAGAAGCCAAGAGAGAAGAAGGAAGAGAAGGAAGAAAATTCCAGCCGCCTAGCTCCTCCTCGACCACCGTCGGAGTGCGGCCGCACCACTGCCGGACTACCAAGGGACGCCGGAGTGCTGCCGCACCACCGCCGTAGTCTTGCCGCACCACCGCCGGATCACCAAGGGACGCCGTAGTGCCGCCGCACCACCGCCATAGTCTTGCCGCACCACCGCCGGAGTATTGCCGCACCACCGCCGGACCGCCAAGGGACGCCAGAGTGTTGCCGCACCACCGCCGGACCACCAAGGGACGCCGTAGTGCTGCCGCACCACCGTCGTAGTATTGCCGCACCACCGCCGGAGTATTGCCGCAATACCGCCGTAGTTCTACCACACCACCGATGGACCACCAAGGGACGCCTAAGTGCCATTCGAAGCAGAAGTATCCCCTGATACTGAAGTGCCACTACCGATCCACCGCCTGACACCGGAGTGCCGCCAGACCACCACCTGACTGTGGAGTGACGTTGAACTTTTGTAAAACTCTCAGTTAATAGTTGTAATCTGGTCGTCTTCAAGGACGAGTCAGATCATTGTATTTTCCTCAAATTTTAGTGGAATCATCTTCAACTGGGCTAGGTCCCGTGATTTTTTCCCTTTCCGGGTTTTCCATGTAAAAAATATTGTGTTCTTTGTGTGTGAGCTGGATATCCGTGCAACGCTAAGACGTAGAATCATAACTCTATCGCCGCGTATATTCTAGCCCGCAACAGTTTGGGGCCGTCTGTGGGAAACGACAATAATTCATCTTTGGCACAATATTGTGGTATAGCAAAGTCACTTCTTACCCACATAAAAAGTATCAAATTGTCCATATACTCCGGGAGCAGAATGCCCGTGCAGACGCCCTCTCAAAGCTCGCTACATCACCGACAATGGACCTCTTCAAAAGAAGATATATCGAGGAAATACACTTCCCGAGCATTGAAGGTCCCTGGATTATACAATCCATTGATGAGACAAGAGAACCGTCTTGGATGGATCCTCTTATCATTCTTGCAAAATGGTGTGCTGCCCGAAGACTTGACAGTTGCAATGCGACTCCGAAGGAAAGCAGCTAACTTCACAATTATTAGTGGAGAGCGAGCCTTTACTGGGCCATATCTTAAGTGTCTCTCACCGTCAGAGGCTGATTATGCGCTACGGGAAGTCCATTCAGGTATATGTGGAGAACACTTAGGAGGAAAAGCGCTCGCTCTTAAGATTATGAGGCAAGGGTTCTACTGGCCCACGATAAAACAAGATGCATTGGAGTTCGTCCAAAAATGTAACAATTGCCAGCTACATGCCAACCTCACCCATTCACCTGCTGTTGAGATTTCATCACTTCAAAGCCCATGACCTTTCGCCCAATGGGGAATAGATATAATGGGACCCTTTCCTATAGCTACCGGACAACGAAAGTTTATCATCTTGGCCGTAGACTATTTTACTAAATGGGTAGAGGCTGAACCCCTGATAAAAATCACCGAAGCAAATACCAAACAATTTGTTTGGAAAAATATAATTTGTCGCATTGGCATTCCAGCAAAGATCATTACTGATAATGGAATTCAGTTCACTGGAAAAACTTTCACAGCATTTTGTAAGGATCTTCACATTCAATTGGTACACACAGCCGTGGCCCATCCTCAAACAAATGGTCAGACTGAGGTTACAAATCGAACTATACTGAAGGGACTGAAGACGCGCCTCGGGAAGGCTGGGGGGCAATGGGCTGATGAACTCCCCAATGTCCTCTGGGCCTATCGCACCACCTCCAGGACTCCTACAGGAGAAACTCCATATAATCTCTGTTTTGACACAAAAGCAGTCCTTCCCGTCGATATTGGAATTCCAAGCTCGAGAGTCCAAGTTTTTGACTTCAACAGTAATGAGGAGAAGCTCCGAAATAATTTAGATATCCTTCCGGAAGTAAGAGATGTGGCAATGCTTAAAGTTGTTGCATATCATCAAAGAATTGCCCGTTTTTATAATCGAAGAATGAAACCTCGACATATTTCGATTGAAGACTTAGTTCTACGTAGCATCGAGGCAGCAGGAAAATGTCCTCAACGTAACAAACTCTCCCCCCTTTGGGAGGGTCCCTATTTGGTGGCAGCCATGGTAAAGCCTGGAACTTTCAAGTTGAAAAATGCTGAGGGAAAGATGGTCCCCCGAACCTGGAACATAAAAAATCTTCGCAAATATTATCAGTAGAGAATAATAATACTACTTGTCTTCGGTGTTGAGTGTTGTTTGTTTTCTATCATTTGTATCCCTATGTTATAACATGGATGTTTGATATTACCCAATATTATGAAACTTTGCTCATTTATATTATCTTCTCCTCCGAGAGAAACTATAATAACCATTTCGCACATACTGTGAACTCTAACATTAAGATCCTTGATTCGAGAATTACGCAATCTTCATTGCATCTCAATCACTGGATGATCGATCCCAGGGGGATTTGATCCGACCTCCTCCATACAGGTTAAAATCATCAAACAACACTTTGATTAACAACCTTGGAAAGGTCAAACATCCTTGGTGGGTGTCATATAGATCTTTAAATCCTTGATCCAAGAAAGATGTATCTTGATCACTGGATAATTGGTCTCAGGGAGAACCAATTCAACTTCTTCCACACAGGTTAAAAAGGCATTGAGAGTGCTATAACTAACAACCTTGGAGAAGTCAAGTGCTCTAAGACAGCATAAAAAAAAAACCACTTGAGTTGAGTAAAAGTACTAAAATATTCTTCTCTGGTTAATTTGAGATAAAAGTATTAATAACTCTTTATAAAATCTTAAGAGAACACACATGTGGATACATACATCCTACACATAATAGTCATTAAGAAAAATAAAATGATACAACTAATAAAAAGAAAAATACTACTCAACATCAACAGATTCATCGTCACTAGAGAAGACCTTCCTCAGCTCGCTTTCAATCTCAACTCCACCCAAATCTGAAGAAGGATCCTCGGAAGCCTGGCTAGTAGTTAGCCCATCGATCTTAACTCCGGCCTTGCGCTGTACCAATCGAACTCCCTTTAGGAAACCTCGGGTAAAGCCTTCATCTAGGCACTGCTGCTCCAAAGCCTTCACTTCTACATTATATATATGCTCGCGAGCCTCCTGAAGGTGATCCTGGATGATGATCTTGAAGTCTATAGACTTCTTAAAATCTTCGATAACTCTTGAAGATTCTAAGCCGAACAAAGCGGCCTCCTTCTTAGCTATGATGGTCTGAGATTTCTTATTTTCAGCTTCTAGCACCGCCACCTTCTCTCCAGAGACCTTTTGATCCTTTAGAAGCTGTGAGATTGTTGTTTGTGCCTCCACAAGTTCAATCTGGAGTCAATCTATCTGCTGGTTCTTAAGAGAAGTAATGGTCATGATATTGGCCAATTCAGTTCTACAGTCAGTCAATTCCACCTCTAGCACCTTCACCTCCTTGGTTCTATGGTCATACTTCCGCTTATTACTCTCCTTGAAGATACTTCATCTTCACAAATTCATCATTCCATTCAATTAAGGTCTGAGTAAGCTCGACCTCAAGCTCAATGCGGCGTGATAGCTGAAACAAAATACGAGGATACATAAAAAAATGTTCCAATTGATGCACAAAAAAGAAGTTTGAAAAACAAAGGAGAAGATGCTACTCACCAAGTCATCAGTTTTGCGACGTCCAGGGCACTGATGTGTCAACACATCCCCAGGAACATGAACTTTGCAGGAGAAGAGTCAGGGGGAACCTGGCTAGGGCTCGTTGAAATCCCTTCCAATTTCTTCTTCTTCAGCAGCGCCTGAGGATCATCACTTTTTCGCTTAGAAGGAACTTTTGAAGAAGGGGCAGGTGGCTCGTGAACTTTAGTAGACTTCTTCAGCATCTTTGCCTCTGACCTCCCAGCTTGAATTGACAGTCCCACTTTGAATATAAATTCTTCTTAAATATATTTGATCAAGTGACGAACCTCGAATAGAAGATGTTTTACATCAGGGATGTTAAGAATCTTCAAGATGTCTTCTTCTCCGACATGCAAAGGGACGGGTAGATCCTTCATCTTCCCCCATTTCTCTATGAGGCCCCAATCATTTTGCACATAGAAAAATGCATGGGCCCAGCTCTTCAACGGGTCCCGGGTGCGCATGTCTAACCATTTAGACCTAAAGGTCACGCGCCCCTGTGCATCAACAATGAATCGGCCCATCCGCGAAAGATACTCGGGTGTTAGAACGGCTCCGCGATCCCTGAAGAATGCAATCAGCCCCATCATTACCGACATAGCTCTGTGCGAAAATTGGGCTAAACTTACTCCACACCTTGCAGAGATATCAATCAGCTCAAGAGGAGGGGGGAATCGCAACCCAGCTCGCAAACTAGACTCAGAAATGGTCAGATATCCTGGTGGAGGGAGACATGCTCGATCCGACCTTTTAGGAACCTTCGCCACGAGGTCATTAGGAAAATGAAATTTTTTGTAGAAGATGATCAGTGAATCGCTAGTAACGGTGGACGCAACATCATTCGGTTCATCTTTCTTACTAGACCCCCTCTCACCATCATTCTGGGCAGCAAGACGTGAATCTCTTTTGGTCATCGGATTTCTCGAAGGATGGTGATCACCCATCATAACCTCTATATTGAAAGAGAAGAAGAAATAAGTACTCAGTGAGGGGCCCTAGGACTGAACAGGGGATACCCGGCTGAACAGAGCTAGGGGAAGGCCTCAGCTTGAGAAAGATGAAAAGAAAGAGGGGAAAATTCCTACTCAGTGAGGGGCCCTAGGAATGAACAGGGGATACCCGTCTGAACAGAGTTAGGGGAAGGCCTCAGCTTGAGAAAGAAGAGAAGAGAGGGGGAGATGCAAATTTTCATACCCCCAAGGGGGTATTTATAGTGGTGTGAGGGAGAGATGAAGAGCCACTAATTTTAATTTATACAATAGTTATAAATTCTGCTATTAATTTTAAGTTATATAACATTTATATAAAGTGGCTTTATAATTTTATAAATGTTATTATAACGTTGCATAAGTTAACTATATTAATTATATGAGTTAACCTTATAACGTTATTATAATAAAATTATATAAATTACCTTTACTAATTATATCTCCTAACTTAATTATATCTGTTTACTATAACGTTATAATAAATGTTAATGTACTGTATAACTTTATTATATATAACATTATATAAATTAACTACATTAATTTATATATATATATATATATATATATATATATATATATATATATATATATGTATATATATATATATATATATATATATATGTATATATATATATATATATAACGTTTAATGTGTTAGTTATATATTAATATATCATTAACTGTTATATAAGTTTTATAATAAAGTTAATATATTAATTTATTAATGTGTTATAAACGTCATATATATAGCTTATTATATATGACATCAATTTTTTTTTTTTAAAGAAATATGCTATCAAAGCTTAAGAGCAATCTATAACTTTGTTCTCACGTGAAATGGATGTTATTGATTTTATATTAATCAACTAGTTAATTAAATTAGTAATCATATTTGTATATATTTATACAAATATGTAATTTTATCCTGTAAAGATATGATTGTGATATTGTAAGTTCTGAAATTATATAAGTATTTTTGGACTTTGTAAGATTCGACGTCAAAAAATAGGGGGCAACTGATACGTCACCAAAAATATGTCTTGATCAAGCACGAATCTCGAGGCAAAATCAAGTTGAAAACTTCAAAAATTAGATCGGAGACCATCTGAATTTCGATTTCAGCAAACTTATAGTCAAACTGAGCATCTCGGAAACACAAACCCAACGACACCAAAATCGACTCAATCTGAGCCCAAATGAGTCCAAATCAAAGACTCGAAGCATTTTTGGAAGGATCGAACTGCAATTTGGGTTACCAAATGATCTTCAATCATGACATGCTTATAGTCGAATCGAGCGGCTCGACGAGATGAATCCAACGAGCCCAAGATCATCAAATTCGGATATCATTAAGACAATCAAATATCCATTGAACGGTGCATGATCGTAAGAATCAAGATCGGCCGTCCATTCGAACCACTCCAAATTTACCCTTGATCTTCCACTTATTTTCAAGCCACGCCACTCAAGAATTCTATAAATAGAGACCCATTTCCTCATGAGGGAAAAAGAAGCCAAGAGAGAAGAAGGAAGAGAAGGAAGAAAGCTCCAGCCGCCTAGCTCCTCCTCGACCATCGTCGGAGTGCGGCCGCACCACCGCCGGACTACCAAGGGATGCCGGAGTGCTGCCGCACCACCGCCGGATCACCAAGGGACGCCGTAGTGCCGCCGTACCACCGCCGTAGTCTTGCCGCACCACCGCCGGAGTATTGCCGCACCACCGCCGGACCGCCAAGGGACGCCAGAGTGTTGCCGCAACACCGCCGGACCACCAAGGGACGCCGTAGTGCTGCCGCACCACCGTCGTAATCTTGCCACACCACCGCCGGAGTATTGCAGCAACACCGCCGTAGTTCTACCACACCACCGAAGGACCACCAAGGGACGCCTAAGTGCCATTCGAAGCAGAAGTATCCCCTGATACTAAAGTGCCACTACCGATCCACCGCCTGACACTGGAGTGCCGCCAGACCACCACCTGACTGTGAAGTGACGTTGGACTTTTGTAAAACTCTCAGTTAATAGCTGTAATCGGGTCGTCTTCAAGGACGAGTCAGATCATTGTATTTTCCTCAAATTTTAGTGGAATCGTCTTCAACTAGGCTAGGCTCCGTGATTTTTTCCCTTTCCGGGTTTTCCACGTAAAAATATTGTGTTCTTTGTGTGTGAGCTGGATATCCGTGCAACGCTAAGACGTAGAATCATAACTCTATCGTCGCGTATATTCTAGCCCGCAACAATAATAATTAAAAAAATTATTTTGTTATATGATATTATGATATACTCATATACCTAATACAGTTTATAATAGATTTTGAGTTAAATTTTGTAGATTAGGATTTAGAGCAAGTGAGATAGAGAGGGATGAACAAGTTGCTTGTAATTGTGAGCATTGTGGTTTGCTGGAGCACGATGCTATATGGGAGCCATACGAGTTGAATCAGAATATAGTTTACATCCCTACACCTTAATAACAAGGTGCGTCTTTGGGGGGCGAGTATTGTACGCTCAGAAAGGGCGGAGGACTCCGCCCGGTTCCTCTAAATTGGACCCAGTAGAAGAGCTGGGTGGGTTTAGTGAGGGGGGTTCGGCCCCCCCTTGTTGGGCCCAAGAAGGATTTAATTCAATATATTAGAAATAGAGGGAGAGATTTAGAAAGGTTTGAATGATAATTAGGAGGGAATTATTTGGGGAAAGTGTTTAAAATTGAGAGGAAATTAATTAATGAAAGGAGGCTGATTTAAGAGGGAAGTATGGGAGCCTATTTAAGGCTAACTATGTATTATTTTCAGGGAGGCAATTATTTTTCTGCAGTAGTTTTTTTCTTTGAGAGTTCCTAGTGGCGTCTAGGGTTTGTGGGAGTGCCAATCTATCTCTCGAATATTAGATCAAATGTATCTTTTGTTATTTATTGTGGCAATGAAAAATCTGCCCTCATATTTGTGCTTCAGCACTTTCTTCTACTCTACTTTGCTATTTTTTCTTCTAAATTGCATCAGACGCATGCTTTAAAGGTAGTTGGTTACTTTAGAGTGGCAAAGATGCTCCTCTATTTATCACAGTGCATGTTGTAGCTGAGACTACATCTCCGTATATTGTACATAGAACCCGTCAAACAATAAATAACATTTATACATTGCAATGCCAGACATCCTGGCCATAACATGATATTTTCAAGGACATCTTGGGAGGTCTATCAATGACTTGTAGCGGGCATACTATGTGTTTATTGGGTGGATAGGTTCTTATAGATGATATTACTCATGTTGTGAAAATAGAGCACGGTAGGAGAAGAAACAACTCATCTTTCTATGGAAGCTCAAAAATGTTTCGGTGCACTTCAGACTTTCATGCTTAATCTTCTCAGATAGAGATTCCTGCGTAATAGTTTCTTAAGATCTTTGTCGTTCATGATGGATGTTATTCTAAGATAAGAACAACTTTTCATCCTCAAACTAATTGCTAGATTGATATTGTCAATAGAATTATGTATTGATGTTAAGAATTTCCAGCTCTCTGCACTCGAAGACATGGGATGAAAGTCTACCTTATCTATAATTCAGGTTTAATAGGTTGATAAATTTTTTTGCAATTGAAGCTTTGTTGGAGGTGTGTTTGGTATACTTACCTCGAAGTTATTTTGACTTGGAGTTCTCATATCATATGAGATTACAATGATTTCCGACATAAGAGAGGATGGCCTTTGGAAGGCTCAGATATTTCTGGAAGGAATCCGCAGCATTCATTCATAGGTGGAGAAGCAACTTGCAAGTCTTAGCAAATATTTAGGTATCATCATGTAATAACTTTTATTTTGATCCATGCAAATAAATTATTTCAGTAATTGTTATAAGCCCAAATTACGAACCGTCTTCGCTATAACATATATATTGTAGTGGTTTAATTACACTAATTTTTTCGTAATTTTTGGACATTGGTGAAAATTCTTAAGAAATTGACATCTGTCGATATAAGTGAGGATTTCTCGACCGTTTGGTGTTCGTTTTACAAATCGATTTCACTAGAATTTTTTAAATAAAATATGTTATTTTGTGGATATTTTTTTTTATAATTTTTTAACCTCCAAAATATTTATATAAAATTTATGATTAAAATTGATTAAATTATATAATTATATTAATATTATAGTATTATTTTATTATAAAAATCTAATTCCACTATATTAATTCATTAAAATTCTTTTAAACTTCTATTCATTCGTCGGGATCTGAAACACAGAAATGAAAAGGAAAAAAAGAAAAGAAAAGTGAGGATAGAGACAAAGGAAAGCTAGATTTGGAGGTCGTAGAGCAATTTTCATCATTCGATCCTGTTGGGAGACTTACTCCTATTGCTTTAAGAAACCTTTATACTATTTTTATTTCAATAATTTAATATTTTTGGTTTTTTTTTTGATAAAATTTGTGTTTCCGTTATCGTAAAAATGAGTATAATTTTGTATTGATAAAACTTTCACATTGTAACTTTTTATATGTTATAGAAATTGAGATTATAGATGTTTTGAATGTTTATTTGAGATTTTTTGCCAGATGATTTTGAAAAAAAACACTGATTTTACCCAAATTAGAAATTTATTATGACATCTAAAAATAGTATTTTACTTCAATTAAAGCTTCAAAATATGATTTTTTACGATCTTTGGTAATTTGGTTAATTTCTGAAAATATGATTTTTTTGCTCAATAGGATTTTCTATTATCTACTGTTTGGATATTTTGGTACTTTTTGAATTAAACTGAATCATGCTTTATTTAATGCAATGCATTTTAAATGAATGTGAATATGTGATTGAGTAATAGCTGGACGTTATTACTGTTATAGTATTGTGATAATAATGTGTGTAAATGACAAGTAAAAACTAGTTGATTGAAGACTGATTGACCTATACATGATGGTGAACCGATTGACTTTCCTTTAAATACTATGTTTGGGTGTTTTCCTCTACTAATTCACGTGATATCGATTGAGAGTTATAAGAATGTATTACTAAGTCAACGGGCAAAAAATGATGATTCTATTTATTAAGCCAATGATTACTTACTGATTTTGATTACTGAAAAACACCATGATAATCAGAACTTGTTACTTGTTTAGTTTGACTATTAAAAAGCATGTTATTGAGTCACTGTTCCTATTACTTTATAGATTAATTGTTACTGCACATATGTATTATTATTGCATTATTTTATTACTCATGTCACTAGATTGTTACTGCCACTAATATAAACAACGATACTATTTTGTATTATTTATTCACCATACTGATATTAAGCATGTGAGATATTGAGTATGTAGTATACTGATTTGATACTGATGTATAATAATTGGATAATATATATACACTCCTATATGATTTTATTGAATTGATATGATTTTGATAGTCTTTATCGATGCTTTTAGTTTTATCCTATGATGCACAATCACGAACACGCGGCACGGCTACGACACGACACGGACACGTCAATTATTAAAAACATAGGATAGGAGTTGGACACAATATTATAGTTTTTTAAGTGGCGGACGTTGGAGTAACTCCATGGCAGATAATATTAGAGAGTTGCCTTGATGGTTTGTTCACATATAATGTCGGCCTTTTTATGACCCTTTTAGGAGAGTAGATGTATTAGTTCCAGCCTATGTTAAGAAAGTAGAGTTAGGCCTAAAAAATTTGGCTAGAAAGTATTAAAAATGACTTTTTTTTATTAGATTTAAATGATAATTTGACTCTTAATATGATACAATGGAGATAAAAGATTAATGTAGGCGACCCCATTTAGTAAGATAAATGCTTGTTGTTTTAATTTAGATATGTTCTAATTTATTCGTTGCATGATTTTATATTGATCTTAGATTTTGTTGTAAAATTTCTAATTTGCATGATCTTTAAATTATTTTTTCGCATGATTTTAATAGTTTTTTTTTACTTGCATTAAAAGAGAGTTTTTGCATAAGAGTTGGTGGGCTATGAATTATGATTTTTTTTGTGTATGTATATGTGCACCAATACCTGATTTGTGTCAAGGAAACTCTAGACCCTAAGATAGACATCACCTTCTATTTCGTATAATTTTTTTTAGTATGTTTGAATGTTAACTGTATTATATATCACATGGTATCCCACATCGTTAGTGTTGCAGCGCTTCATGCTTCATTTTAGTGATCTAAATTGTGCATTTGTGTTAGATTTATTCCATTTCCTTGAATGGACATAATAACCTGTGATGGTTCATTAATGAAAATCGGATATTTAATATTGTCGTTGGTGGATGTCTTGGAAAAAATAATGAACCTTACTGCTTATCCATGTAATTGTTTTTTCTTTGCAGCAGGTCGAGTCATACTTTTGAAAGCTTTTAACAAAACTGTAGTTTTAATTAAATTAACGAGAATCTCGCGGCAAGCCTTATTTTTCAAAATACTTTTGTTCATACAGTTTTTACATTTGGTATAATGGTACAATTTAACCATTAGAAACTCATCCAAACAATGGAAGATGTCTATTGCAATTTGTTTTAGTGATCTTAGTTCATTCACATTTGTTTGTCCCGCTAAGTTTGTTTTTGTATTATATATTGTGTACGGAAAGCCTTGTTTTGTTAAAATACTTTTGTTTATACAGTTTTTACATAAGGTACAATGGTACAATTTAACCGTTAGAAACTCATCCAAACAATGGAAGATGTCTATTGCAATTTGTTTTAGTGATTTTAGCTTCATTCACATTTTTTTGTCCCGCTAAGTTTGTTTTTATATTATATATCGTGTATGATTACATGAAGCTGCATCATTTAACTGGCTGCGGAATCCCTGTTCCTCAAAATTTTTGCCTTTTGGTGTCAATTCTGATTACACTTTTTATCTTGAAGGGGCCTGAGATTCGTACTGGTTTCTTGAAAGATGGAAAGCCTATCAAATTGACAGAGGGTCAAGAGATCTCTGTGACTACTGATTACAGCATCAAGGGAGATGAGAATACAATTTCTATGAGTTATAAGAAGCTTCCTGTAGATTTGAAGCCTGGAAATACTATATTGTGTGCTGATGGCACGATAACGTTGACTGTCCTATCTTGTGACCCTTCTGCAGGAACGGTCAGGTGTCGTTGTGAGAACACTGCAATGTTAGGTGAGAGAAAAAATGTGAATCTGCCAGGAATAATAGTGGATCTTCCTACGTTAACTGATAAAGACAAGGAAGATATTTTGGACTGGGGTGTTCCCAACAAAATTGACATGATTGCTTTGTCCTTTGTTCGTAAGGGTTCTGATCTTGTTACGGTTCGACAGGTTCTTGGATCACATGCTAAGCAAATAAAATTGATGTCAAAGGTACTCATTTCTATCGATTGACATATTTTTATATGATTTATTTACTTTTATTTCTTATTTTATTATTCTCTTCTTGTTTTACTTATTTGAAATATATCATTACAGCTGTACAAATAAGTCTACAGGTAGAACTTGTTCGGGTCTGACCCGAATTCTCGGTCAACCTGAACCAACCCGTTCAATAAACTGATAAAAAATGCGGACCCAAACTCCACCCGCTAGCAACCAAATGATCCGAATCAGACCCGATAATCCGTTTTTATTTATAAATTTTTTTATAACATTTGAACAATAGATTTTAGATTAATTAATAATAAAAAAAAGACAATTTAAGGAAAAAAATTAAATGATTCAAAATCGAGATGCCGGGTCAACTCAAACCCGCCTAATTAATAAACGGTTTAGAATTCCGGACTTGAATCCAAACCATTTATTAAACATGTCAACGTGAACTCAGATTTTTGTGTTGGTTTCGGGTCGAATTGACAGATCGGGTTATTTTTTGACACCCCTAATATCATCTTCACCATCATTGGTCATGGGTCCAGAGTTTTATTACGGGGATGAGGCTCGAGAGTAATAGGAAAAGGTTCTAGTTAAAATGTTACATTTACGGGACAGTATGTTCTCTCAGTAGGATGATATAAAGGGTCTGTAAAAATTCTGTACGTGGGGATGAAAAGGAACAGTGTTTCAAATAAATACAGTTTCCATCCAGTTTTAAGGATAGGAAATGGTAATTGTCTTTTGGAAATAATTCATAACGCTTGGTACTTGGATTTATGTTGTCATTGGGTCAACTTTCTACTGTTAGTATAAGATATGTTCAGGTTGTTTTGGAGATGATAGGAGCACTGGAAGGTATGGTACGATTAGTAAAAAACGTAATCTGGATGGATGATAACTGGTTATCTTCTGCTTGGGTGCATGAGGAACGAGAGCGTGCAAGAGGTCATAGTTATAGCATATCAAAGCAATTTCACTGCGTTAGAGCAGGAACAGATGCTAGAATAGTATCCTGGTGCTCAACATAATCACTCTTAACAATATCTTTTCCCTACTAATTTCATAGTAATTAACCATAACAATAGGAAACATATTTACTGCATTGTTTACAGGTTATGTTACTTTCATATTGCTCATAATTTCATAATAAATAACAATAACAAAAGGGAAATATATTTAATCCAATCAGTTGCTCACTGCTTTTGTTAATTATTTATTGATCCTTTTTAATCAGGTTGAAAACCAAGAGGGTGTGATAAACTTCGATGAAATCCTTAGGGAGACGGATTCCTTTATGGTTGCTAGAGGTGATCTTGGAATGGAGATTCCAGTCGAGAAGATCTTCCTTGCCCAGAAGATGATGATATACAAATGCAATCTTGCAGGCAAGCCTGTTGTCACTGCTACCCAAATGCTTGAATCCATGATCAAGTCCCCAAGACCGACACGTGCAGAGGCTACAGATGTTGCTAATGCTGTCCTTGATGGCACCGACTGTGTCATGCTCAGCGGGGAGAGTGCTGCAGGAGCTTATCCAGAGTTGGCAGTGAAAGTCATGGCCAAGATCTGCATTGAGGCGGAATCTTCTCTCGACTATGATGCCATCTTCAAGCATATGATAAATTCGGCACCTCTTCCTATGACCCCACTTGAGAGTCTTGCTTCCTCTGCCGTGCGCACGGCTAATAAGGCCAAGGCAGCACTTATCGTGGTCTTAACACGTGGTGGGACAACGGCAAAGCTTGTGGCCAAGTATCGACCTGCTGTACCAATCCTATCTGTGGTGGTCCCTTCACTGACCACAGATTCATTTGATTGGTCTGTCAGTGATGAGACTCCTGCAAGGCATAGTTTGACCTACAGGGGTCTGATTCCACTGCTCGCGGAGGGCTCGGCCAAGGCTACTGAAACGGAGTCTACAGATATGATTCTGGAGGCTGCTCTGAAATCGGCTGTGGATAGGAAGCTATGCAAGCCTGGGGATGCTGTTGTTGCTTTGCATCGCATCGGCATTGCTTCTGTCATCAAAATCTGCATTGTGAAGTGATTTGATGGGAGAATTATTCTGGGTTATGTTGTTTGAAGTGGTTTGTTCACCCCTATCGCCCTGCCCTGCCCTGTCCGGCCCTGCCCGCAGGAAGATCCATCTAAGAGGAGCAAGTTTTGCTGATATAATAACTACTTTGCAAGGAAAGCTATGATTTTATTATTCTGGTATTCTAAAGTTAACTCCCCTTTATATTTGTGTGCCTTTTTGTTCCCCCATAAGCATTTTGGTTTCATCTGTGTTGATTTGTTCGAACTAGCAGCCTTATTTTGCAAACTACTTTACCAGGTTACAAGTTTTGTTAAGTCCTAGGCTGGGATTTCATTGTCCATGCTGTGCCAATGAGAGATTGAGGAGTGAATTAAGCCTTGTCTGCTATTTGGTGGAAGATTTACTCCACCAATGGCTTCGGCACTTGCCCCTTGCTCTTAATGGTGTATGCACTTCAAGAGGGTCATCTTTCCTTGGTCGATTTGAGAAGCCTTTGTGACATCTCATTTGAAAAGTCTCATCACATCCCTTTTCAATGTCCCATTAGACCTCGACATTGCACATCTTATGACACATGATGCCTGCCTGGTACAAACAATTTACACTTTATAAGCTTAATAGATCAAATGAGCATAATATGGGCCTAAGTCTACATCCATCAAACTAGAAGTTTCAAAATATACGTAAACTAGTGACTAAGAGTTTTCCTATCTAACATATATTATATTTCAAATAAGTGACGAGTCTTATTAATAGTAGTGAACTCATAATTTTTTTTAAACGGAGAGGGAGATTAATTATTTAAAAATTATCATCAATTTTTTCAATAGATATCTATAATCTTGAAGTGAGGCACATAAATTAAATATTAAAAAAATTATTTTAATACAAATAAAAATATAGGCTATAATGGGTCACATGTTTCTCCATGCCCGATTTAAATCTTCTAATTTTAAGTAAAAAGTTGTCTCTTCATTACCATTAAAAATTGATTCATTATGAACATAAAATTGCATCTATTATTACCGTTAACTCCACTAGGAGTGTAAATAATTGAAGTCGGGCTTGAGTCATTCATAACTTGAGTTTGAGCTTGATTCATTAATAGAGTTTGAGCTATAGCTCGAGCATGAGAACGAGCTTTGTTTATTATAAAAGAAAGAAAATGATTATGATTTAAGCTATAAAATTATAAAAATTATGAAAAAATATAAGAAATATAATAAAGAATTACTTAATATAAGAAATTGTGATAGAATTTTTAATTTTTTTCAAGAACTTTTTATTTAAAATTTTGAATGTTAATATATTTTAAATATATTTTATGTAATATTTCTTAAAGGTATCCGGCTCACGAGCTTGTGAGTCGAGTCAGGTCTATTTCAATTTGGCTCGTTAGTTCATCAAATTTAACTCACGAGCCATTTATGAAGCTGAGTTCGAGCTAGCTCATGAATCTGCTTGTCTCACTTACACCCCTAAAATTATCTATAAACCTCACTTCATTATACCATATTCATCCACGATATTATTCATTTTATATTAAAAAACATGTATAGCTTTAGGACTAATTAAGTGCACAACGTGATCTTTGGAGTAAGGGCCAGCGAAAATTTTGCATAATAGGGTTTTTTTTTTTTTTGGTTCAGGTACTGAAAAAAAAAAAAAAATCTGCTGGATAATTATTAATTAATTTATTCCGTGGCTTGGGACGACCGAAAAATCTGTTCGGCCCAATAAATTTTCTATCCCCTTCTCGGAGGCGTCGTCTCCATTCAACTGGGCTCTCGCTCTCTTCTGCGCGCTCGTAGCATTTCCTGCCATTATATCCAAAGTTCCGATGGCAAAGGATCCAGTTAGCGTTCTTGTAACCGGCGCCGCAGGTTCGTGATTTCACCCTTCATTTGCTTTGTAGATCTACATCGATTGGATCCCTTTCCTTGCTGGTTTAATCTCATTGATAGGTCACGGATCTAAGTTTTTTTATTTTTATTTTTCGTCAAAAAAATTTGTCCGGATCGTTTACATCTTTAATGATCCAGGTGATAGTCATTCAGTCTGGCGTAGCTAATCTAGATTCATGGGCCTATCGTGCGCCTGATTAATGCTAGAGTTTAATTAATTACTTATAGTTGGATGTTTCCATGAACAGAAACTCTGTTTAGTTAGTGGGTTTGTGACTGGTGATTTTACTAAGGCAGCTGTGATTATCGTGGTTCCTAATTTCCTAGGCACCGATCTACTGTTCTAAGTTATCTTCATATTATATTGATGTTTGCTACCTTGATTCTGCTGCATAAGCGCAAAATATTGTGATTATTTTGAGTTGATGCGGGTGCTCATTCTCAATGATGAACACTGATTACTAGCAATTTTGCTCGGAAATGCACGACTATTTTTCTCGAAGGGAAATATGTGAAAACCTATCCGTGGTTTATCCCTTTAATGGAAAAAAATTCTTTTTTAAAATTGACGTTGAAGTATCCATATTTCAAAGTCAACTAAATTAATTATTATCAACGATTAAAAAGGCGGAAGAGGCGTACGCACTGAGACGCGACTCAAGGCGAGGCGAAGCATTTGCGCGTTGAGGCTTACACCTCGTTGGATTCGGCGGAGCGTGCGCTTATTTCGCACAGGGCGTAGGCTTCGGTTCGTAACGCCTCGAAGCGAAACGAGGCACCGCTTCGATTTGTCAGTATATAGACCGAGCGGTGAGAGTCGTATAAGAGTCGAGTATTAGGGTAACATACCTGCTTCTGCTTCGGGTGAGAACTGAAAGGCGAACTCCGTCGACTTCGACGACCATAGTTTGGTCGAGTTCGAACATAACTGAAAGCGATCGAAGGTAACGAATTATTTCTTCTCTTTCTTCCCGTAATCTTCCGGTCATTTGCTTCATGTCTCGCTTCTTCTTCTCCAGCTTCCTGTAATCGAAGGTTCTTTTTTCACGGCTAGGTAACGATCTTTCTTCCCGTTATTTGCTTCATGTCTCGCTTCATCAGATTGTACATGCTCGGTACCGCTCAGTACATGCTCGGTACCGAGGAGTACATGATCGGTACACGCTCGGTACTGAGCGGTACATGCTCGGTACTGAGCAGTTCATGCTCGGTACACACTCGGTACTGAGCAGTACATGCTCGGTACACGCTCGGTACTGAGCGGTACATGAGTACATGCTCGGTACACGCTCGGTACTGAGCAGTACATGCTTGGTACACGCTCGGTACTGAGCGGTACATGAGTACACGCTCGGTACATGCTCGGTACCGAGTAGTACATGCTCGGTACACGCTCGGTACTAAGCAGTACATGCTCGGTACACGCTCGGTATTGAGCAGAATTTCAAAATTACTCTTATAATATAATTTTGTTCCGGGGGCGCTGCCCCCGGAAACCCCCGCAGGGGCGCTGCCCCCTTGGACCCCCGGCAGACTAGTATATTTTTGTATTCATGTTGTTTTATTATTGGTATTTGGTAGTACAAATAATTGTTGAAATATATCCTATTGTTAGCATGACTAGTGGCACAAGAAGGAAAGATCCTGCATGGAAATATGGAACTCAAGTTGAAGTGTCAGGCGAAGGTGCAAAGAAGGGATATGTTTACATGAAATGTAATTTCTGTGAGAAGCGGATAACTGGTGGCGTCAAGAGATTGAAGGATCATCTAGCTTGCACTCATGTCAATGTGGGACCATGTGCAAAAGTTCCTGATGAGGTAAAGAAGGAATGTATAAATTATTTAAAGAAGTTTGCCACCACAAAGGAGGTCACACAAAGAAATATGGAAGAGATGATAGGAAACTCTTCTTACTATGGATCACAGCATGAAGGTTCCAGTACTGGAAGCCATCTAGTTTCTTCTGACCGAGGCAGTCGGGGGCCCATGGATAGATTTATGCTAAATATTGATAACGACGAAAACATAAATACTCAGTATATTCAGCCTCCTACAGCTACAAAAGAACTCAGGAATAGAGTTTGTTTGGATATCGCCAGATTCATCTATGAAAATGGGATTCCATTTAATGTTGTTAGGAGTCCGTCATGGATCAATATGTTACGATCTGTTGGAAGCTATGGAAGAGGATTACAACTTCCAAGCATGTATGAGCTGAGAACTTGGATGCTGAATGAGGAGGTCAAGACAACTTCAAAGATGGTGGATGATGTTAAGAAGACTTGGATTGAGACAGGGGTGACAATAATGTCAGATGGTTGGTCAGATATTCGACATAGAAGTATTATTAATTTTTTGGTCAACAATCCATATGGAACAGTTTTTCTCAAATCAGTAGATGCTTCAAGCTTTGTAAAGGATGTCCAATTATTGTTTGAAATGTTGGATGAAGTTGTGGAGGAAGTGGGAGATGCTTTTGTAGTACAGGTTGTTACTGATAATGCAAGTGCATACAAAGCTGCAGGAAGAATATTAATGGAGAAGAGGCCTCACCTTTACTGGACTCCTTGTGCTGCACATTGTATTGACTTGATGCTTGAGAGGTTTGGACAGTTGCCTCAACATAAATCAGTCATATTTAAGGCCAAATTCGTTAGTAAGTTTATATACAATCATTCTTGGGTACTTGGCTTGATGAGAAAATTCACTGACAAGGAAATTATTAGACCTGCTGTTACAAGATTTGCTACTGCATATTTAACATTGCAGAGATTCAAGGAATTAAGACAACCTTTGGAAGCAATGTTTGCTTCTGAAGAGTGGGATAAAAGTTCATGGGCCAAAAAACAAGAAGGAAAGCAAGTTAAAAAGATTGTTATGAGAGACGATTCATTTTGGCGCAGTACAAATTATGCTTTGAAGACAACAGGACCATTAGTAAAGGTGCTTAGAATGGTTGATGGTGAGAGGGCCCCGGCTATGAGATTTATTTATGAAGCAATGAATAGGGCTAAAGAAGATATTGCAAAAGAATTGGGAGGTCAAGAAAGTGCCTACAAAGAAATATGGGATATTATAGATGAAAAGTGGGATCGACAATTACACCAACACTTACATGCTGCTGCGTACTATTTAAATCCCCAATTTCATTATGATAAAGATTTTCATGTTGACAAAGAGGTGAAAACTGGTTTGTATGCATGTATGGACAAACTCATTTCTGAAGAAAACTACCTTAAAGTAAATGATCAATTTGAGGATTTTCATTTGAAGAAGGGAATGTTTGGATTTAGAGCAGCACAAACATGCTACAAAACACGATCTCCTGGTATGTTTATAGTTTGAGTATTTATAATTTTAATGTTAATATTTATGTTCAAGTCTTCTACTTCAACCAATATTCATAAAATACTATGTTTATCTTCATGTAGAACGTTGGTGGGCTCAGTTTGGAGATGATGTTCCTGAATTAAAAGCTTTTGCAGTTAAAGTTCTTAGCCTAACGTGTTCGGCTTCTGCATGCGAGCGTAATTGGAGCATTTTCAATCAAATTCATACAAAGAGGAGAAATCGATTGGCGGCAGATCGAATGAACAAACTAGTTTATGTTATGTTTAACAAAAAATTAAAAGATAGATATCTCAAATTGCAGAATCAAGGAAATATTGAGAATGAAATTGATCATTTGCTTGTTGATGAGTTACAATCTGATGATGAATGGGTTACTCCTAAGAATGCTGATGTTTCTGAAGTTGAAGTAGAAGGAGAAACTCATGTCAATGAAGAAGATAATGAAGCAACTGCCCAAGTATATAAAAGGAAGAAACAAAGTGAGATTGAAGCTTCAAAAAAATTCAAAGGTATTCTTAAATATAATGAATTATTTTGTATGTTAATATTGTTTCATTTTATAGCTAATGAAATATTAACTGATATAGGAGATAAAGGAAAAAATATTATAGATGAAGAAGAGTTTGAGGATGACTTTGACATTAATTATGAAGATTCTTCTGAAGACAATCAAAGTGATGACGAGCCTGCTTTGGGTCTTGATCCTAAGGGGATGTTTTATTTTTAAGTGAGTTTATTTTAAATTTTGTATTCCAGTAATATTATCTTAAAACAAATCTTCAAATTCATAGTTGACATAATATTTTGTTATTTTTTGTCATTATTTATAATTTTAAATTAATTTTTTTTATTCGTTTTGAGGCTTACGCCTCGATCCGCCTCGAGGCTTACGCCTCGCCTCGTTTAGAAAAAACGCCTCGATTCCCGATTTCGCCTTTTAAAACCTTGATTATTATAATACTAACTTTATTATCTTCTTAATCATCATAATCATCTATTCCCTTTTACCTCATCACTTTCATCCACTTTGGATTTTGCCACGACTTACCATGCTGAGGGTTAAGAGTTTGTTTTTGCTTGCATGGAATCCTATGCTAGTAAACTTGTGGACATGAATTTCATGAATACCGATAGCATTTGTCAAGAAAGATCCTTGTAGGATCCCTAATGAAATTGTCAATCCCACACATGTTCCATTGCACGGAACTTATGTGTCTTATGCCATTAAGGTCTAATGCATGGGATCCTTGGGCTAGGATTTTTGTTCCTTGCTCCTAGAGTTTTTTTTCTCTCTGGTTTGGTTTATGCAACTAAAAATCATCTAATCTAGGCACCCTTTTAGGTTGTAGATAACTCAAACATTTACGACTAGGCTGTAGGCAACTTGGGTATGAATGCTTGGTTTGCATCATATCAGGTAAACATACCTCAATTGCAATTTTGGAAGAAATACATAAGTTTGTATGGTTGTACCATACATAGGCATCACTGGTTGATGTCCTTCCATATTCGGTGGTTGATTTAGGAAGGATTATATTAGCAATTATGCATGATTTGGTAGTTATTTGTTTCTTTATTGAGAAATCCTATATAGATCTATAAATAGGGATAGTTTTGTCTAATAAAATTAAAGCTTTTCCCTCTCCAATTCTCTGAATTTAACATGGATCAGAGTCTTCGTTGCCTTGGCTGGAATTCTAAGTTTTTTTTTTTTGCCGAACTTTCTAAAGGGAAGGCCAAGCCTTCCCTTCAGAAATGAAAATGAGCGAGTTTCTTGCTTGTTCGTTCCTGCGTATGTCCAACCAAGAGGAGGGAGAGTGCTTCATGCGGTCTCTCCATTCGATCAAGAAAGACGAGCGTCTCGTGAATCCCTCTTGTGTGCGTGCGACCGAACAGGATGAGGGAGGCGTGCGACCAAACCAAGTGGGCTCATGCGTCCTTGAAGCTTGCCGCATGCGGTAAATTCCTCTCGCTGCGTCTGGGGAAGAACCAAGAGGAGCCAAGTAAGAGCTTGTGTCTGGACGAGAGATTGTGCGACTACACGGGACGAGAGACTGTGCGTCTGAATAGTTTTTGTCTCGCCCTCGAAATTTCTCGTGTCCTCCACATCTACATCAAATACTGCCGGCATGCATGCTTCCATAGGTTCCCGCCATCAGCCTTCATTGTCGGAATTATGAGGAATACATGTTTCCACCACTGGCCTTCATTGTCGGAATTTTGAGGAATATTGCTCATTCCACCAGCCTTCATTGCCAAAATTCAGAGGAATATAAGTTCCCACAGCCAGCCTTTATTGGTGGAATTCTGAAGAAAACAGGTTCCCACCAGTCCACCACTGGCTTTCACTACCAAAATTCTGAAGATATTGGTTCCCATTACAAGCCTTCATTACTAGAATTCTAAGGAATACATATATCCATCACCGAACTTCATTGCCAGAATTTTGAGGAATACTGGTCCTTCCACTGAACTTCATTGTCAGAATTCTATGGAATATTAGTCATGCTCTTTTGAGCATCCAAGACCGAGGAGAGATTGAGCGGGAGGGCTCCTCTTGCGTGCGACGTTCAAAGTTGACTGAAAACTCTTTCTTGTGTCTGGAAAGAGTCGAGAGTTCCCTCTCATGTGGGGTTAGGGACAAGCAAGAGTGCAAGATCTGCACTCTCTCTTACTATCAGAGGGATCAGAGGCCTTGCGTGCACCTGTACTGGCTGATCGAACAAGAGTCTGTTCAAGTGGAGTCAGACGACAGGTGAAGGAGGACAATTGCATGCCGACTGCTGAGTCGTTTGAAACATATTTTTTGCTGCTATTCTTGAAGCTTGCTGCAACCCTAAAAACAAAAATTTTTCCTACTGTCGAGCCTTCATTGACTGCCTTCCCTTGTGGTTGTTATCCTATCTATAACCAATATAACCTTCATTGCTGACTTGGTTAATAGAGCCTTCATTGTTACCATTTGCCATTGTAATGTCTGAAGATAATTTCTCTAAAAAAATTTTATCAAATAAAGGACTTTATGGTGCACCAAGGAACTTGATTACTCTACTTTTCTGGGATTAATTACCTTGATGGGAATAACTTATTTGTATTTCTTAGCTTGAGGGGGAGTGCTAAAATACCTGTCGTCCCCTGACACTTGATCCCACGGCCAGGATGGGAATTTGTGGAGGGCTCACCTGGATCACGTCGATTTCAGTTAGGGGTGTCAATTTTTGACCCGACCCAAAACATGACCCGAACCCGACCCGGAAAAATCTGGGTTCGGGTCAACCCTAACCCGAAACGGGTCGGGTTTGGGTTGAACAAATCAACCCGTTTTAAAAATCGGGTCGGGTTCGGGTTGACCCAGCAACCCGAAATTGACCCGAAAGTGACACAAAAACTCATATTTGACCTGAAAACTCGAGATTGACCCGATTTTGACACAAAAATCGAATATTGACCCGATTTTGACAAGAAAATTAGCTATTTTAGGTCAAGTTCGGGTCATTCGTGTCGGGTCGAGTTGACCCAAACCCGAATCTGGTCGAGTTCAGGTCCGGAAACCTGTCCCGTTTTTAAAAATGAGTCGGGTTCGGGTTGACCCGAACAGTGCCGGGTTAGTTCCGGGTTCGACCCGAACCCGACCCGCTGACCCGAATTGACACCCCTAATTTCAGTTAAATCCCATATGTCCCTTGACACTTGATCCCATGGTCAGGATGAGAATATGTGGGAGGCTCACCTGGATCACACCAATCTCTATTAAATCCCAACTGTCCCTTGACACTTGATCCCATGGGCAGGATGGGAATCCGTGGGAGGCTCATCTGGATTATGCCGATCTCCTTCCACATTTAGGTGGGTGATTTAGGAAGGATTATATTTAGGCAATTATGCATGATTCTATAATTATTTGTTTCTTTATTAAGATATTATGTATAGATCTATAAATAGGGATTTTTTTGTCTAATAAAATTAAAGTTTTTTCCTCTCCAATTATCTGAATTTAACAGAACCTAACATGATATTGGGTTCATGGTCTTGTCAATATAATCTTATGCAAGATCTCTTTGGGTTTCTTGCATATTCCAATTTGCACTAAAATTAATGGGAGTACTGTTCGTGGTACTTTTCTATTTTTTTTTTCTCATTTCTAGTAGCTCTCTCATCACCTTTTAGTTAACCCTTCTCTTATAATTTAATCATGGTAATAGAACTTTATTTTTGTTTAGCAACTTTGTTATTGTATTGTTAATATGACTAATTGCTATTATAACAATCATTAATTGTTCAATTTTTAGCTTTATTTGCAAAAAGATTGCTTAATTAGTTAATTTGTTGGTCGTAGTGAATAATTAGCAACATTTAATGTTAATTGAACTTATTGTTTTTTGCTATACCAATCATGCAACACACTGTCTATTATTTTTATCTGTATATGGCATATTTTAAGTAGTTGCTAGCATCTATATTGGAAAGGAATCATTGCATTAAATATGTTGTTTTGATCTTTTATAATGTATGATCATATAATTACTAAAAATGTGTGATTACGTTTCTAAAAATGCTCTACTATCTATCTAATCCCTTAAATCATTGTTTGATTAATCCATACATTTTTCCTTGTTGTTGTATAAACTTTAAATAGGGAGTTTTTTAGGATTAAAAACAGTTATTTCTTATTTTTGTAAAGCAAGTTTGAAAACTATTTGAATTTACTATTTTAGATAATTTTAAATCAAAATTTAAATTTGATTAGATTTAAAATAACCTTCTTGTTATTATGTAAATAAGAATACATTAAGCATGCCATGCATGGATTAATATCTTGAGTAAAACGTCGACGACTAGATTTGAATAGTTTAGCAAGATTTGTGAAGATGAGCTATCTGTTGTAAGTAGGGGTGGATATTCATAAACAACATATGTTAAGCAAGATAATTGTTCATGTTTTTTGTTGTTGAAGTAAATAATTTGAGTTGAAATAAGATTTTTCAGATTGTTTGCTAATGAATTGAACATGAACAAGAAACCCATTCGATTATATTAGGCTTGATAAGAGTTCATTATTAAAAAATATTAAGTTGGTGTATATATGTATACATAAGCATAAAATTCAAATATTAAATCCATTGAATATTCAAGAAAACATATATTTAAAGTTTTATGGATCTTAATGGATATGCTATTATAAAAAATCATAAATTTAATTTTCATGCAAACAAATTCATAAGTTAAAAATGGAGAAAATGATCCATAAACTCTTTGTGAGGGACCAAATTGTCCCCAACTATTTTGAGGGACCAATTTGGTCACTCAACTCCTCCAAATGGGACTATTTTTGTCATGCCATCAATTTTAAACAGAAACGTAAGATGGATAGGAAGGTATTATCGGAGCAAGCAAAGAAGAAGCGCACGAACAGAGAAAGATGGCTACCTTCGCAACGAGCAAGCTCTCGTCGTCATCGTTACTTCCGATCGCAATCGATTTGGCTTAAGAAGGGCGCAATCGGAAGAAAGAGGGATATGTTCGCAACGAGCAAGCTCTCGTCATCGTCGTTACTTCCGATCGCAGTCGATTGGGTCGAAGAAGCACATGAAGGGAAGAAAGATGGCTACCTTCACAACGAGAAGGCTTCGATCATCGTTGTTATTTTTGATGGAACAGACGAATGACGAAGTGTGATTTCAGATGCGATAGGAAGGAATGTCGTCGAAGGAGGCAAAGAACTTATTTAGCTAGTCGTTCAAAACTTTACCCGTTACGTGAAGGAGGTGAAGTCAAAGAGGAATTATTTCGTCGGAATATTTTCCGGTGACAGTCCGGCGAAAAAAACTCCGTCGGAATAACTTAAAATCAATTAAAAAATATTTACTACCCCTAGCTCGTTCCCCACGCTCGCCCGGCCGCCTTGTCCTCGCGAGCACAGCCGCCCGCAACTCTGCACGCACCTAGCCCGCCCGACCCACCAGGCTAGCCCGAACAGGCCCCGCCAGACCGCCCCCGCGCGTCGCCTCCAAGGTTCGAACCTTGGACTTGTTGAAAATTTTGAAGGAGTCTTCCGCTTTGCTGCATTACACAAAATGATATAATCTGATCTATATTATATTTAAATCATAGTAGCAATAATAAAATCTAATAAAAATGCAATAAAATAATAAAATTTATAAATAAGCCATTCAATTAATTATTAATTAAAATAAGTTATTAAATCAATATTTAATTGATTAGTAGTTTAATAACTTATTTTAATTATTTAATTAAGAATAAATTAAAACAAAAATTAAAGTTATTATAATTAAGATATATTATAAATTAATAATTAATTAAAATAAGATATGAAAATAATAATTAATTAAAATAAATTAATAATTAGTAATTAATTAAATGAGCTATAAAATTATTAATCATTTAAATTACAAAAATAGTTTTTTTAGAAATTAGTAGAATTCAAAATCCGTCGAAAACAAATTCGTCTGAAATCCGCCAGAAAATTCGCTGGAAAAGCTGCAAAAATATGTCGGAAATATTTTTTTGTAATCCGTTGGAAATACGCCGGCACCTTACACTATTATTTACGTATGTAAAGGTTATACTTTTTTTGGAAATAAACAATGACAAAGTCGAGAGAGATTATTGGAGATGGTTTTATTGCAAAGTCTTCTCTAATAATAATAATAATAATAATAATAATAATAATTTTGAAGATTTAGTGGTATAATTTGTTATTTTAGATCATTGAGAATTAAAAGTTAAATTTGATTATATTAAAATAATTCCATAGTATCCTATAAATAAAGTGCCTTAGGTGGCCATGCATGGATTAACATCTTGAGTAAAGGGTTGTGGTTGGGCTTGAATAATTTGTTGTGAGTAGCAAAAGAGTTGACCGTTTTTAGAAATAGACTTAGTGAAGCGAGAAATAGGAAGAGGATGCAAATAAAATTCATTTTTATAATGGTGGAACACTATCTCAATGAACTGAAAGCACTGTTGAGTGTGAAAATTGCACCATATGCTCTCTTAAGGAGTTTTCAAGTGAGTAATTTTTGATATTTTTCAAATTTTTTTTTTTACAGTCTTACGTCATCCTCTATTTTGTAGACTTGAGGGGTTTGGAGCTTCTGTTTTGTGGTGAGGTTGTGTGTATTTCTGTTAGGGACTTTGTTACTTTATTTGTACATTTGTGCAACTTCTTTATTATGGATCAGATCCTCTCTCACCTCTCATAGCTGTAGGCTTGCTTTGACCAAATCATATAGATTTTGGTATCTTTGTTGTGGTTGACCCTTTTGGTATTATTTTGTTGTTCATAGTATTCACTCATGATTGGTGCTTTCACATAAAGTTTGGATGTTTTTTGTGACGACTTGTTTTAACAGAGTAACTACATTTTAGACATTGGCTGAAACCAGCCATTCCCTTTGCATTTTAGTTCTCTTGAGCTAGCAGTTTTCTAGAGTTTAGAAACTTTGTTACAACCTCCAAGCTATTATTTTATCCTCTATTTTTAATCATGGTTGTGTTTATTGAATTTTAAAATCTGGTTTTGATTTAGGGCATACATCAAAATCCACTCGGCATTTATAAAGGAAGCAGAAAACTCTGCTTCTGGTTTATGAACCTAAGACTACTAGCTCTAGCTCATTTGATTGAATCCGACAGTTCTTTTTTATCTTCTGTAGTGCTTTATCCTAAAATATCAAGCAACACCGTTGTCGGGTTGTGAACTATCATGCACTGGTATTTAGCCATGGCAGTTTCATTACTGATCACCAGCATGTTAGACCCTAAAATGGGTGTATGGCCTTTTGGCTTGGTGGGCTATAACGTTTATTGTCTTTTCAACTTTCCAGTCGTGTAAAGTTTCTGGATCAGTAATAAGAATATTTCATTCAAAGTGCCTCTTATAAAGATTATTGAAGGAACTCCTAAGGAAATTTCTTCGTGCTCCAAATGGAAATAGCTTTTGTTTGATAACTATTTTATAAAAAAGATCGTTGTTTAGATATAGCTTTCTTTTATTTTAATATTTTGTTTTTTAGTTGCAGCATGTAGTTTTTTCTTATCTTGAATCTTGAACAACAAATTTGTAGGGCAAATTGGGTATGCTCTTGTACCGATGATTGCTCGGGGTGTAATGCTTGGTCCTGACCAGCCTGTTAGGTTGCATTTGCTTGACATTCCACCCGCTGCAGAAGCTCTCAATGGCGTTAAAATGGAGTTGATTGATGCTGCATTCCCACTCCTTAAGGGTAATTTGTTGCTACCTGAAATTCAGTATTCTTTCCCAGCATACCTTTTTTCTCTCTTAAAATATTTGTCATCAAAGATTGTTTGAAGGTATGTTATAATGTTTATTTTACAGGAGTTGTTGCTACAACTGATGTTATTGAGGCTTGCACTGGAGTCAATATAGCTGTGATGGTTGGTGGGTTCCCAAGGAAGGAAGGTATGGAAAGGAAGGATGTGATGTCAAAGAATGTATCTATCTACAAGTCACAAGCTTCAGCCCTTGAACAGCATGCAGCAGCCGGCTGCAAGGTTCATTTTTTTTAATTTTTTTCCTTTTTGGATGCAAATTTTTTTATGCTTTAGCTATGTTTTCTCTTCTTTCTAGTGGCTTCGTCTAGAAATTTACAAGGCTTTGGCTTATTGTCATCTTGGCTGAAGTCTATTGATCTTTTTAATGCCAATTATTTGTGGCCATTCTTTGGACTCTCTTTATTTCCGTGGTAGAAGTACTGATTTAACAATAATTATATGCGAAGTTAGCTTTTTATGATGATACTTTATGGTGTACTTTTCTGTAGGTCTTGGTTGTGGCTAATCCAGCCAATACCAATGCCCTCATATTGAAGGAGTTTGCTCCATCTATACCGGAGAAGAACATAACTTGTTTGACACGGTTAGATCACAACAGGGCACTTGGTCAGATTTCTGAGCGATTAAATGTTCAAGTCAGTGATGTTAAGAATGTCATTATATGGGGGAACCATTCATCTACTCAATACCCTGATGTAAGCCATGCTACGGTGAAAGCTCAACATGGTGAAAAGCATGTCCGCGAACTTGTTGCTGATGATGAGTGGTATGAATAATACATAAGATACTGTTAGGTTTAGTTTGTTTCGTTATTAGTGTTTGGAAGTATTAAATCTCAGTTGTAGGAGTTGCATTGAAGTGAATTGGCATTTGCTTGTTCAGCAGTAGCTCATTTCTTGTGTTTGTTTGGATTTTAAGAGGTTTTATTTTTACCCTCTCATATTAATTTTGTATTATTTTATTATTATTAAAAGTATAAGTAATATTTTAGTTTATCATTAGTATTATTAAAATCAAAAAGCAAAACTGAACATGACTTTATATCATTCTAGATTGAAGCACACTTCTTACTTTTTTTGGAGATAATTTTCAAGAAGTTGAAATCTATTCCACCCACTTTCAACAAACGTTTAAACATTCATCTTGAAGTGAAATTCAATCACTTTGGACGCTTACAGTGAACCAAACTAGCGCAACCCGTGCATAATGGTTGTCTTGTGGGTACTGTTTATAGCGTCAAGGAAATCAAGCAATTATGGCGCTGCCAATACACTCATGGAAATTTCTTGTGCAGGCTGAGAGGAGAATTCATTACAACTGTGCAACAACGTGGTGCCGCTATCATCAAAGCTAGGAAACTCTCGAGTGCACTCTCTGCTGCAAGTTCGGCTTGTGATCACATTCGTGATTGGGTCCTTGGGACCCCAGAGGTCATTTTCTTAAGCTGATTCCTTCATTTCCCATACAAATTTATGACACTTCTCTCAATGCAGGGAACTTGGGTTTCCATGGGTGTATACTCTGATGGATCATACAATGTACCAGCTGGGTTGATTTATTCTTTCCCTGTGACATGCCGTGATGGAGAGTGGTCTATTGTTCAGGGTATGTTTAATTATTCTGTGAATCCTCGAATTAATTACGTACCTGATTTCTGTTGTGTGATTTTGATGTGAATCAAAGTAGGAATTGCGATTAGAAATTAAGATGAAGATTATTCAAAGCTTTGTTAATACAAATTTTATTACTAACAAAATAAGGAATAAATCGTTCTAGATCATTAACTTGCTTAGGCGAAGATTTGCTTTGAGATAACCAAACAATTCATAACATTCAAAGATAAAAGAGACACTTAAATGCTCATAACAAAAATCCCACAATTAATAATAAAGAAGTTCACCTTGAGTACCCTTTCTCTCTCTCTCGTTCACTCTTGGGCTTTAGCGGAGAAGATAGAACCATGCGAGGATGAAGAGCACCACTACGATGAAGGCGACGAAAGACTTTGTTGCCGGAAAGGTATTCACCGGAGAAGGTGGTGGCGGATGGCGTCCAACGATCGTCCAAGTGTAACCACGAAATTGTCGGTCGAAAATACTTGCGAGGATCGGGACGACTCGCTCCAAGTACTCTTCGATTGTGGCGTCGTCTTCAAATCCCACATCGAAGCAAGGCGAGCGTAGAATATCAATGCTCCCGTCGGCGTGGAAAACTAGTCCCCACTCAAGTTCCGGATCCGCCATTCAACATCGAGGAGGGGCGGGGAGATGGCTAGGGGATGTTGGTTGGCTCGTGAGCTAGAGAAGAACAAGAGAAAAAATCTGAAGTTGAATTTCAGATTTTTGTCTTGGGTTGGAGGGAGATTAATTGCTATGAAATCTCCCAAAATTTGAATTAGGAGGGGCGGTTATTATGGGAGAATTAATAGGGGGATTAATGGTTGCTTATGTGGCGAGTAGAGAGAGAGAACCATGCATGAAAGGGCCGGCCAAGCAAGGAGGAGAAGAGGGATTTGATTAATTAGTGGGCCCCAAGGTTTTAATTAAAATATGAGCTTTAATTTCAGATTTTGATTAATTAGGAAGCTTCAAATGAGAGGGGGGAGGAGGGAAATTTGAATTTGAATTTGGATCATTAATTCTCAATCAATTATTCACTAATTTGAGGAGTCAAATTAGGAAAGCAAATAAAGAGAACTGATGGCAGAATTCAAACTTCTTCATGCACTGAAACCGGCGGGATTAGCCAGGGGAAAGGAGGGCCGGACTGTAGAGGAGGAGGCGGTGGCTGTGCTGGGGCCGGCGGCTTGTCCAGCCGGCGGCAAGAGGGGGACGGGAAGGGAGATCGGCGGGATCAAGGGGCTCTGGCTGAGTCGGCTGCAGGAAACGTGAAGGGGGAGAGAGGCAGGTTCGGGTGGAGGGGGGAATTTTGCTGGACCAGTTGTAAGGGAAGGGGACGGGTGAATGGGGAGGTGGTGGGGAAAGAAGAAAACAGTAAAAATAAGAAAATAAAGCCAAGAGCTCACCAAGGTGGCTGTTGGGTAATTCGGATGGAGCCTCTCCTAGGCCTCCTCTTTTTCTCTCAAGCTCTCAAGCATGAAGACAAAGAAAATCTCAGAATTTTATTAACCAAGCATTAACCTCATACAACAAGAAGAGACCCCTTTATAAATGTCTCAAAGCATGAAAAGAAAAAAGACTCATATGCCCCTTGGACTACAATAAACACTACGCCAACATAAGGGCGAAATCGTCACTAGTACATGAAATAAAAGATACACAAAAATAAAATAACATAAAATGACATGATAACCTCAAAAATATAAGCTCTCGATCGTAGCCGTCGTAGCCGTTGATCTACGATTCCTTCGCCGATAAACCTGCCTAAAATGTCTGTCGATGACCTCATCATTCTCCCCAGGTGGGAGAAAACTCGACCCCGTCGAGTGAGCAGCTCTGGAACTCTCGTACAACTCCAAAAGATCCGGGTCTAGGATCTGTAACTCCTCTCGATCCATCCAAGTGTCCTCCGTCGGTGGTGTCCCTTTCCAGTGTACTAGGTACCTTCGTCGTCCTCCTTCTTTCGTGGAAATGATCTCATCATCCAGTATGGTTTCTATTTTCTCCGCATTAGGTAAAGGGGGCAATTTGGGAAGTGGAGCTGGGCTGGGGATCTCACCAGGTGGGTTCACACAGGGCTCGTTTGTAAGTGGATTGTGGGGGTTAAACTCTGGTCCCTCGAAGGCTACTAAATCTTCTATATTAAAAGTAGGGTTGATGTTAAAACCTTCGGGGAGGTCCAGCACGTAAGCGTTGCTATTTATCTTAGAAATAATTTTGAACGGTCTGGCGCTTCTCGCATGCAATTTCTTCGCGGATCCGGGAGGAAAACGCTCCGAACGGATTCGCACCATCACAAAGTCTCCGACCTCGAATTCTTTAAACCTTTTCTTTTGATCAGCAATTAATTTGTAATTGGCGTTGCTTTGTTCAATTTTCATTTTGATTTCTTTATGAATTCCTGTATGTGGGATGCAAATGCAGATGCTGACTCAGACACTCTAACTCTAGGACTCATGGGAAGCAGGTCTATGGGTTGCCGGGGTAGGTATCCATACACGATTTCAGCAGGGCTCAGACCAATGGTTCTATTGACGGAGTTGTTGTAAGAAAATTCAGCAATAGGAAGCTTGGAATCCCAATCTCGTATATTTTCCCCTACTAAAGTCCTTAGAAGATTTCCTAAACTTATATTAACCACTTCTGTTTGTCCATCGGTTTGGGGGTGGAAGGCTGTGGAGAACTGGAGTTTTGTGCCCATTTTGTGCCACAAGGTTTTCCAAAAGTAACTAGTAAACTTGACATCCCTATCGGAAATGATGGTCTTAGGTAAACCATGGAGTCTAACAATCTTGTCAAAATAGAGTTTAGCAATGCGGGAGGCATCAAAAGTCTTAGTGCAAGGAAGGAAATGGGCCATCTTAGAAAAACGGTCGACAACTACACAAATCGAGTCATGCTTTCTTACAGTCTTTGGTAATCCCAGAACAAAATCCATGCTCACGTCCTGCCATGGACAATTGGGTACGGGTAAGGGTGTGTAGAGTCCCGTGTTCTGTTTACGTTGCTTAGCGAGCTGGCAGGTGTGGCATCTCCTAAGAAGTCGACTAACGTCACGCTTTAAGCTAGGCCAAAAGAATCGGTTTTCTAAAGCAGCTATGGTCTTGGCTTGTCCGAAGTGACCTGCTAGCCCTCCTGCATGTAGTTCCCAAATAAGGAATTCTCGCAGTGACGTGTTGGGAATGCAAAGTTTTTGTGATTTAAATAAATATCCGTCTTCCAACATGAAATCTCCAACGACTCGCTCATCCCCAGTGGTAAGCGCAGAATAGGTTTCTCTAAAATCGGGGCATTCAGGGTAGTCTTCTTTGAGTCGATCGAAACCTATCACTTCAGTACTCATTTCTCTAGTAATCATCACTCGACGGCTTAAGGCATCAGCAGCCTTATTTTCAGATCCTGCTTTGTGTCTAATGGTGTACGTGTACTCTTGCAGGAATTCAACCCAACGACCATGTCGAGCATTGAGTTTCTTTTGAGAGTTAATGTATCGCAAGGCTTCATGGTCCGAAAAGATAACGAATTCTTGAGGTAGTAGGTAGTGTCGCCAGTACCTAAGGGATTGAATGATGGCGTAAAATTCCTTGTCATAGGTGGAGTACCGTTGTCTAGTGTCGTTCAATTTCTCGCTAAAGTAAGCTACTGGATGTCCCTCTTGGGAAAGGACTCCGCCTATACCAATTACAGACGCATCACAAGTTACCTCAAAAACTTTGGTAAAATTAGGTAATCTCATCACAGGGGCTTCCATCATTCGCTTCTTAATCTCCTCAAAAGCCCTAGTTGCAGTTGGGGTCCAAAGAAACTCTCCTTTCTTGAGGCAGTCCATTATTGGCGCTACTATGGTGCTAAAGTTTCTAATAAACCTCCGATAAAATGTGGCCAATCTGTGAAAACTTCTAACGTCTCGAATATTTTTGGGTTCGGACCACTCATTGATTGCTCGCACCTTTTCAGGGTCCGCAGATATACCTTGGGAGGATATAATGAAACCCAGAAAAATTACATGATCGGTTAGAAACGTGCACTTCTTGGGGTTGGCAAACATTTGTTCCCTCCTTAATGTTTCACAGACTTGTCTTAAATGATTCAGATGTTGATTTTCCGAGGTACGGTAGATCAAGATGTCGTCAAAGTACACAACTACGAATTTTCCTAGGAAAGGCTTGAGGATTTGGGTCATCACTCTCATGAATGTGCTTGGAGCATTGCTTAAGCCAAAGGGCATCACAGTCCACTCGTACAATCCATCTTTAGTTTTGAACGCATTTTTCCATTCATCCCCCGAACGGATCTTAATTTGGTGGTAGCCACTCTTAAGGTCGATCTTAGAAAAGAGTGTGGCTCCGGTCATCATGTCCAACATATCATCTAATCGAGGGATTGGGAAGCGGTACATGACGGTGATTTTATTGATAGCACGGCTATCAACGCACATTCTTCACGTCCCATCCTTCTTAGGGGTAAGAAGGGCAGGAACCGCACACGGGCTAAGGCTCTCCTTAATGAACCCTCGCTGTAACAATTCATCCACTTGTCTCTTGAGCTCCTCGTGTTCGGTAGGGTTCATTCGGTAATGGGGTAGGTTTGGTAAAGAAGCTCCGGGCACTAGGTCTATGGCGTGTTGAATGTCCCTTAAAGGTGGCAGTTGGTTGGGCAAATCTTCAGGAAAGACATCAGAAAAAGTCTCCAACAGTGGTTTTACTTTTTCAGGGATTGGTTCGTCTTGATCTACACTTATCTCCCGGGCTACTAGCGCGTAAAGAGGGGCTCCCGACTCCAGTTCTACACCTAGGTCCTTAGCAGTTATCAAGTTCATGCCCGTGTTGGGTTTCAGGGAGTTGGGCTTAACTTCTTCCTTAGTGGACTTAGGTTGAGTGGGTAACAGCTTAATCTTCTTGCCCTCGTGTTCAAACACACAGGTGTTAGATCGTCCATAAATGTGCACATCGTTGTCGAACAACCAAGGGCGGCCAAGGATGATTTGACCCACATCTATTGTCAAAACATCACACCAGATTTTCTCCTTGTATCCAACGAATTCGATAGGAACAAGGCTCCTATCTTTCACTTCCAAGGTGGTCGAGTTTATCCAAGCAACTTTGTAGGGGTTCGGGTGTGGGGTGGTCCTCAATTGTAGTTTCGAAATCATGGCAGAAGATACGGCATTAATGCAACTTCCACTGTCTATTATGACTTTGCAATTTTTGTCTCCAATCTTAGTGAAAGTGTAGAAGATCGAGGTCCTTCGCCAGTCGTCGCTAGGTTTAGGTTGGGAAAAGGCACACCTAACGACTTGCAGATCTAATCGGTTCATCTTTTGGAGGCAGTGAACAACAGCAGTATCTTCCTCGTCGAAAAATTCTTCATCGTCGTCTATATGGTGGACTAAGTCAGTTTCAGGTTCACCTTCTTCCTCCGTCACTTCCTCAATTATTGTGACCTTAAACGGGCTGGAGCACTGAGAAGCAATGTGCCCGTACCCATGGCATCTAAAACACTTAGTGCCGGCAGTGGTCTTGGGAGTCTCTCGGTCGGGTGTTTTCCCCTTATAGTCGGATCGAGGTTGGGCTTGACTAGGAGTAGGCCGGCTACCTGAGGGTCCAGCGGGTTTGTTGTAGGGTTGGCTAGAGGAAGACTTGAAGGGATTAGGTCTAGTGTCTTGGGTTCTAGAGGTGTGGCTCCTTGATTCTTCCAGATCTAGCACAAGACTACAGGCAGCTTCATACGTATTTATCCCTCTAGCAAAAAGTTCATTTCTGAGGTCTTCTCTCAATCCGGCTCTGAACATGGACAGAAGTTGTGTGGGAGTGGTTGTTTCTTCCCTGTTACAACGAATTAAGAAGTCATCAAACGTGGAGATGTATTCCTTAATGGGTTTACTCCCTTGGGTTAGCCTATTCCAACGATCTAGAAGTCTAGGGTAGTACGAGGAAGGTATTTCCTTTTCAGTTCTTGCTTCATCGCTCCCCAGTCAGTTATGGGGTATTCTCCTCGAGTCTCTCTCATGTGCTCCACGTTAGTCCAGTATTGGTTGGCTCTACCCGTCAATTTCATTTTGGCGAATCTAACTTTCTTCTCTTCCGAAATGTTATACCATTTAAAGTAACTGTATATCCCTTTAATCCAATCGAGGAAAACCTGGGGTTCTAACGTTCCGTCAAAAGTCGGGGCATCTATTTTAATGCTCTTAAGGAGCTGGGTGTCATTGTCTCTCCAAGGCGTGTCACGTCCTACCGGTTCTTGTTGAGGTCGGTGGTTGGGTCGGTAGTAATCTCTAGGAGGTCCGTATTCAGTTCGGGTATCTTCGCCATATGGTGAGTGAGGTCTAGAAGGTGTGTAGATAGTCGGGTGTCCCATTCTTTCAATATTGTCTAGTCTATCTCCCGTATGACGTCTAAGTTCAGCTATGCTCGTTTGGGTATCCTTCATTTGTTGCGTAAGTGTTCCTAATTGGCCCATAATCATGTCTAAAGTGATTTGCAGATGGGTAGGATCCATGGTTGGGTGCTAGGGATCACTAGGAAGGCTTCCTAAGTCAAGGACAGCAGTGACAATCTCAGCAAAACCTGCTGGAAATGAAATTCCAGCAGCTGTAAAGTCACTGGCAGCAAGCACTAGAGGTAAGGAAACTACCTAAGAGTTTCGGCAAGGCTTACGGGTGTGGACAGCACCAAAACAGCGACTCTAGACTCGTTTTAGGAAGCTTACTGGTTGCAGGAAACGGCGGACAGCAGCTAGACACGACCCAAAACTCAATCTAAAGGCTCAATCAAGTGCAGAAAAATAAAAGACAGCAAGTGCGCAAGTGGCCTAGACTATTATGGAAGTGAATGTAATGATGGCAGCACTAAAACACTGAAATATGATTATGTAACATGCAAATTTTTGCTGCAGGAATTTCCGGACAGCAAAAGAAAACAGCCAATAAAATTAATTTAAATGATGTTATGCATGCAACAACTAAAGACAAGCTAAAGGAAACTTCTAGGATGCATCTAGCATGATCAAAGCATGCTAGCCATGCTCTGATACCAAATATGATGTGAATCAAAGTAGGAATTGCGATTAGAAATTAAGATGAAGATTATTCAAAGCTTTGTCAACACAAATTTTATTACTAACAAAATAAGGAATAAATCGTTCTAGATCATTAACTTGCTTAGGCGAAGATTTGCTTTGAGATAACCAAACAATTCATAACATTCAAAGATAAAAGAAACACTTAAATGCTCATAACAAAAATCCCACAATTAATAATAAAGAAGTTCACCTTGAGTACCCTTTCTCTCTCTCTCGTTCACTCTTGGGCTTTAGCGGAGAAGATAGAACCATGCGAGGATGAAGAGCACCACTACGATGAAGGCGACGAAAGACTTTGTTGCCGGAAAGGTATTCACCGGAGATGGTGGTGGCGGATGGCGTCCAACGATCGTCCAAGTGTAACCACGAAATTGTCGGTCGAAAATACTTGCGAGGATCGGGACGACTCGCTCCAAGTACTCTTCGATTGTGGCGTCGTCTTCAAATCCCACGTCGAAGCAAGGCGAGCGTAGAATATCAATGCTCCCGTCGGCGTGGAAAACTAGTCCCCACTCAAGCTTCGGATCCGCCATTCAACATCGAGGAGGGGCGGGGAGATGGCTAGGGGATGTTGGTTGGCTCGTGAGCTAGAGAAGAACAAGAGAAAAAATCTGAAGTTGAATTTCAGATTTTTGTCTTGGGTTGGAGGGAGATTAATTGCTATGAAACCTCCCAAAATTTGAATTAGGAGGGGCGGTTATTATGGGAGAATTAATAGGGGGATTAATGATTGCTTATGTGGCGAGTAGAGAGAGAGAACCATGCATGAAAGGGCCGGCCAAGTAAGGAGGAGAAGAGTGATTTGATTAATTAGTGGGCCCCAAGGTTTTAATTAAAATCTGAGCTTTAATTTCAGATTTTGATTAATTAGGAAGCTTCAAATGAGAGGGGGGAGGAGGGAAATTTGAATTTGAATTTGGATCATTAATTCTCAATCAATTATTCACTAATTTGAGGAGTCAAATTAGGAAAGCAAATAAAGAGAATTGATGGCAGAATTCAAACTTCTTCATGCACTGAAACCGGCGGGATTAGCCAGGGGAAAGGAGGGCTGGACTGTAGAGGAGGAGGCGGTGGCTGTGCTGGGGCCGGCGGCTTGTCCAGCCGGCGGCAAGAGGGGGACGGGAAGGGAGATCGGCGGGATCAAGGGGCTCTGGCTGAGTCGGCTGCAGGAAACGTGAAGGGGGAGAGAGGCAGGTTCGGGTGGAGGGGGGAATTTTGCTGGACCAGTTGTAAGGGAATGGGACGGGTGAATGGGGAGGTGGTGGGGAAAGAAGAAAACAGTAAAAATAAGAAAATAAAGCCAAGAGCTCACCAAGGTGGCTGTTGGGTAATTCGGATGGAGCCTCTCCTAGGCCTCCTCTTTTTCTCTCAAGCTCTCAAGCATGAAGACAAAGAAAATCTCAGAATTTTATTAATCAAGCATTAACCTCATACAACAAGAAGAGACCCCTTTATAAAGGTCTCAAAGCATGAAAAGAAAAAAGACTCATATGCCCCTTGGGCTACAATAAACACTACGTCTACATAAGGGCGAAATCGTCATTAGTACATGAAATAAAAGATACACAAAAATAAAATAACATAAAATGACATGATAACCTCAAAAATATAAACTCCTGATCGTAGCCGTCGTAGCCGTTGATCTACGATTCCTTCGCCGATAAACCTGCCTAAAATGTCTGTCGATGACCTCATCAGATTTCTTTTAGTCAATAATTTGTTGTATAGTTCAATGTTATTTTACCTTTTCTGAAGCCTTGAGCTAAAATGTCCGAGAAAAATGAGTCTTTATTCCTGAAGAATTTGCGATAGGAACGGCTGACTACAAGCTTTGATTTATTAACAAAATGGGCCGTTTTTCATCTGTGTATGAATTTAAGGTATGAGAACTCATAATTCATGCTAGGTCCTATAAAGAAAGGGTTGGAAATCCCATACTTTTAGCAAAGTAAAAATATATGGTTGTTAGGATTACATCGGTTTTGTTCATCTCCCAAGTCTGATCAATTAAGTTTACGAAACCTTTAAAGCTAGATGAGAGGTTATTGGTTGATATAGATCAGGATTAAACATCGCATTGCTCAATCCTGGTTAGGTATGTAGAAGTTGATTCAGGCTGAATATCTAGGCTAAGCCTAGATTTTGTTTGCTTGAGCTAAGCATATTTATATATGATTTTAATAGAGGTTTTGAGCTAACTTTATACTCTTATGGAGCTCAAGTAAATGTGTCTTTAATCAAGTTCTAGTTGGTCCAGCTAGAATGATTTGATTTAAATTGCCGTATTGGTTGGCAAAAATGGTTATGTGAGAGCAATTTTGTGGACGAGGAGAGGATTAAACTATGTAAAATTGTAAACAAGAGAAAATATTTGTGGCTCAACAAGATTATCTACCCTACATCCATCCAAGCTAGCTCTCCCATAGAATGGTTCCGATCAAATGATAGATCATTTATGGAGGTGGAACGTGGCTTGTTGGTGGTGAATACCTTAGTAAGCATATTAACCTTAGTTCTTATAACTTTTTTATGTTGTTCAATAGCATGATACTTTCTTCGAATGGACCTTAGATAAATGGACCTTAGATAAAGTGATGTTTATGATGAATATGTTTTGTATTGGAATGAAATTCTACTCTCGTAGCAATATTTCTTACTCTTTGATTATTAAAGTATCATGCTCTTTTTTTTAGTCATTCAAGATATTCTTTAGAATGATCATTTTATAGAGAATTTTGGACTTCCTATTGTATGGAGTCTTTACTTTGATGTATAGGGAGATGGTGGCCTAGCCAATGCAAGTGGCAAAAGGAGATGCTGATGAAGTTTGTAAAATGGAGAATTGATATTTTATTATTTATAAGAATAATAACTTGAAAACATCTCCCAATGATGTAATTTCAAGTTTAATGGTGCTCGCTTTAATATACATTAATTAACCATCTAGATAGGTAGAGAGAATTTTTGCTATATGTTAAGAGAGTTTAGAGTGGCGGAGTAGTCACAGATTTTGCTGTGGACATATTGAATAAATCTGTTTAATGCTTTCTTAATATAATTAGCTGAGATAATTTGAACTTACTAATCGGTTTGTCAGGAGTATTTCTCATCCCAAGAATTTTACTTACATTCCTAAGTCATTCAACGTACTAATCAATTAAGCTGAGATAATTTCAATATATTTTAAATTTGAACCCGCTTAACTATTTCCTAGTGATACAATTTTAGTTCTGGTGCATACCATACATAGCCTGCTTTAGTAAAACCCAAATGCTGAAGCATAAGCAACGTTGGCTGTATTTTATGTCTTTTATTAGTTTAATCTATTTTCTATTCAATATAAAGTCTTTCTCTGCCTTAATTTAATTTTCTTTTATTTCGTTTAGTAGATTTATTTTTTTTATTTAGTTTATGCTATATGTTCGTACTTGTTCAGGACTCTCAATTGATGAATTCTCAAGGAAGAAGCTGGATGCGACGGCTGAAGAGCTTACCGAGGAAAAGGCTCTGGCGTACTCATGCCTCTCATAAATTATCCCCGAGTCAGCCATTCAGTGAGTCAGGTTTTGCACCGTTGAATTTTGAATAAAATAGAATTTTACTGAAACAACTGGTTTATAAGTTGTTGAACTGCCACCAGTTTTTATTTTTTTTTTTATTTTCCCTTGTGAGATTATGAACTATATATTTATTGTATTTTGATGCACACTGTTGCATACCAGTGAAGGGCGGTGGGCTCTCAGGTGGTAAAAAATGTGTTATCTTTTTAAAACTTACTCTAACCAGACCTTTACCTGGGAATAATGTCATCTCTCTGTTTGGCACCTCTGGACTAATTGGCCGGGTTTGATCGATAAAAGTATGTGTTACAGGGTGGTTTTCTGTAATGTTTTTAGAATTCTTTGAATAGTTTTTTATTTGAAAGTTTCTTAATATCTTTAGGCTTCGTTTGGGACGACTTTTTTATTACTTTCTAAAATTTCGTTTTAGTACAAAATTTTTTATGTTTTAACTAAAATTCCGTTTTAGAAAGTAATAAAAAAGTCGTCCCAAACGAAGCCTTAAAAAGATCAATACAGTTTTAGATCAGATCAATTGATGACTATATAATAGAAAACAATCACTAAGTTTCAATTATACTATAATTGGCAAAAAAAAAACCTTAAAAGAATATTCAAAAGTTAAAAGCCATCCAGGAAAGTAAGTTATTAATCAAGCAGATCCTCATATGAAACAATCAAGTCCAAAAGCAGATTACAGGAGGGATTTCCTAGCAGGCTTTCTACTGTTTACTGTTATTTATTTATTTTCTTATAAATTCGTGATCTATCAATGGTTAAAGGTGGTTTTGGCAATCTTTTTTCCGTGCTAAATTCTCACATGAAATGTTATATATATATATATATATATATATATATATATATATATATTCAGCTACCGAAGATTGTTACATCAATTTATTGCATAAAATGACGCAAATTGCCTTAAATAGATGAATTGTGTGTTCTTTGGAATCGTGTTTAGAATTTCATTACAATTACGGCAATTTTGCATTACTTAATATTGTTAACGACATCTGCAATTATAGAGAAAATTGGTACCTAATTGTAATCCTTTTTGTTATTAGTCTAAGCTGTTTTAATAGGTATAGGTCTTTTCATTTTATCCAAATGGTTTTTTCACATTATTTTTTTCCCCCTGTTTTTATTTTATTTTTAGTTAGGGGCTAGTTGGTTGCAAGTGATTATAATTTCGATGTATTTTAAATATAGTATTAAATTAACTAAATACATTTAAGATTCTCGTGATTGTTAGTTGGCTGTAATATATTTTTTTTGTTTGATGGGAAGCATAATAAATTTAAAATTTTGTATTAATATATAATTATTAAATTTATATTTGTGCTAATATATATATATATATATATATATATATATATATATATATATATATATATATATATATATATATATATATATATATAGAACTTATTAAAGAAGATATAACTTAGGCACGACAAGGTATAGTACGTTATTAAATCCTACAATTAAACTCAAAGCATTCCTTCATCTCTTATGGGAGGCTAAAATTAAAGTCAATGCCAGTGCAGCACAAATGGACTTGCCTCCCTTGTGATCAACCATTAATCATGTTTGTTCAACTTGAGAACACTAGCACAAGGCCGTCCTATCATGCTAGAATACCTACTTTGCCACAATGTACATGATGTAAATTTTCTTGACATTACAACTTTTATCTATTAATTATTAAGGACTTAAGTCAACCACATCTTGCTGACACCCATCATAATATCATAATGATGAACTACGATGCTTGGTTTGAGAATATTTTCCCTTACTAAGGGGTGAGAATTAGCTCCCTTCTAATCAAAATTTTTAGGAGGCTTTGCTTCTAACAAAAGCTATCCTTAAACACTACATTACAAAGGGGTTCATGCTACTGAGCATACTCTTATGATTGGGTGTCTTATCCATATATGACTATTATGATGAGGTGTCTTACCTCTATGAGCACATCAAACACATATGACTATCATGAATATTTAACAAGCATATGATATGCTCATCTATTATATCCTCCCTAGCATCCTCAAACAATAGGCTCGCGCCTTGTTCTACTCTCTCTTAGGAGGGATCATTAACATCTTTGCCAAACTTACTAGCTCTTTATCAAATCATTCATTATAAATTAAAGAATTTTGAAGGACTCCTTCCACTTCTCAAAAATCCACCAAGGCCTAAAAGTAGATCCTAAGAAGCTAAGAGGGTCTTTTCCTTTGAGTGCCTTATCTCAAGCCCTTTTACTCATCACAAATATAGGGTCTATATATGAGCATTAAAGAGCATTTGATTCCTTTAAGGACTTTTAATTTTATTTGATGATTAAAACATAGATCAAGCAGAGAGTTTTAACACACACACACACACACACACACACATATATATATATATATATATATTGTCAGTCATGCACATGTATATTCCTTAGTGCAAAAAAAAAATAAATATTATGTCTTTAATTATTTGATTTCTTACGAGATAATATATTTTAATTTACATTTTTTGATATATCATACAAGCAAGCAATGCTTTGAATAAAATATATTTGTTTTAAATCAAACTTGATTAATAAATAATGTTCATCGGCATGAGTAGTACTTTAGTTTGTGATGTTTTAAAGTAAGAAAAATAAAAGAGAAGGATAATTGATTAAAGCATATTGTTAGAGATGTCGATCAACCATAGATGGCATCTTTTTTTGTCCGGCCAACTCGATAGGGCTGATATTAACTTTTATTAATATATATACTTAACAAAATTAACCAATGTATATATACCATGTCTGTGCATTATTTTGATTAATTGCTTGAGATCATGAAAGTTCAAATGTAAGTTTTGTGCCTCAAAAGTAAATTCATTTCTTTAATTTCATGACGAGAAATTAGTAAGCTTGTTGTATCCTATCTCTTATTTAATTGCATGTTGGTTCTTCGTACAAAATTAAGACATTATATTTTATATTTCTCTACCGCCGCGAATATTTTAGGAACAAAGCTGAATAACACTTATTAATTGCAGAAGATCATGCACCTTTTGAACACATTATTTCAAAGCCAATATTATCATAATTAGACCGATATGATCGATGAGATCAATTATATATGATGATCTGAAGTGACAATCTCTTGATCTATTTTCAAGCGAGAGAGGAATTCAGCAGCCAACAGACCTGATGTATTTCTGAGCTTGCGATATTCCTTATAGTTGACTGCTTTGTAGATCTTTGGGTGCTTCCCTTCAATAAATGAAGTCTCCGGTTCTATCTCACCACTCTTCGGTGAGAGAATTAATAGAGCCATAGAAAATCGAGGCATGGCTTCCTTACACACCACTCTATGCTTCACATTATGCATTCTTCCATTGCTCCAAACCTTTATCACGCCGAGAACAATATTGATCACTAATTTGCTTAGAATATGCATGAGCATGCATGACATTTTAAAAAATATAAAAATGAGAGAGAGAGAGAGAGAGAGAGAGAGAGAGAGAGAGAGAGAGAGAGAGAGAGAGAGAGAGAGAGAGAGAGAGAGAACCAAATTTGAATATTGTAGTCGAGCGATGGTGGTTGGAGATTAGTTGAAAAACGATAAAGGTTAGAGAACCATAGTTGAGTGGAGGTGGTCTGAGGATCATAGTCATACAATAATGGTTGGATGATCGTCGTCAAGCGATTATGATTTGAGTGATGTAGTTGGCTATTGATGGAGGTTCAAGGATCATAGTTTAGCTACATATATAGATCGGAGAATATTCTTAATTGGATGACGGTGGTTGAAGGACTATTCGGTTGACAGGTTGTTCAGAAGACTTTAGTCAGGTGACAGTGATTCGAGAGGCCATTCAAAAAAAAAAAAAAAAAAACTTGTTTTATATGAAGAGAGACAAAGTCATGTTTCAATCATTTTCGTTCATTGCTACAGTTAGAAAAAAAAAATCTTCTAATCATTATAAGTAACTAAAAACCTACTTTTATTTTAAGTGATTTTGTTTCTATGATTTAAATCCTCTACCACAACAGATAAAAATATATTTTCTCCGAATTTATTAAACATTTATCATATAATTTTTGTATATGATAAATATAATTTATATGAACATTTTGATTGTAATATTATTGAATTTTGTTAGTTATATTGATTGTTATGATTTTATGAGTGATTTGACTAGTTTATTGAATTGTATGTTAGAATGAAATGGTAGCTAAAATTGATTTGTAGGGTATATTTGCGTTGAAGTAAATTAATGTTTTGGTATAGAATTGACTGGAATATTAGCATGCACTTCATAGTAGTAGTTTTGTATTTTCATATGAATACTAAATTTCATGTAAATGATATAACAAGTGCTTGATGAACATCATCATTGCATGTAAGCAAAGAAGGTTAGTTTTTAATACTATAATTAATGTGTGTTGACTCTTAAGTCTTAATGACGTGCATAGGAGGATGGTTTGACAAGCTTTCCTTCAAAGATAATTTATGGTATAATCTTGATTAGCTTATAACATATGAGTGTTTTTTCTGATGGGCAGATAGTAACGACACTTTATTGATTATTGAAAGTGGTCTGCAATGCAATGATGATGTTATAAAGATACAATGAATACAATTGAAAGAATAAAAATATCATATTAAAGCTGGATGTCATGTCTTGCTGAATAATCTATATGATATTAACACATGCATTGATTTTCCTACATGAAATATTGCATAAGAATACAGTACTCATGGAAATGATAGAGAGTGAATACACTGATGCAACATTCATAAATGACTCTATCATAGGTAGTGGTGATGAATGTATCTGTGGGAGAGAGACTAATGAAGATCTTTAGGTTTGTTTTTTTTTTTAGTTAGGAGCATTGTGATATATTTATGTTGTTGACATGTATCAGATTTTGATGAAATGAATTTATTGTGAATGATTTTAATTTATATGGTTTCTGTTGTTTTCGTTGAGCTAAATTATAGATGAATTTATAGAAGCCCAAATATACTTATTAAAAGATAAGAATAAACAGTTCTTCCCATTTAAATCTTGAGGTGTAATAGAAAGCCATTCATAAGAAAGGTATTATTATATGTAAAATTCAATTGGACTATTTTTACTGTCAAATGTATTAATAACAAATTTGACCACTCTTGCAAAGCATATCGAGATCATTGAATTATAGGCTTCTTTGTTGTAAATATTTCTTTCTTAAAAGTTATAATTCAGGCTATTCGGGCTAAAGTTAATTTTGACAGTAAAATACATTTGTTCTAAATATTTCTTTCTTAAAAGTTATAATTCAGACCATTCAGGCTAAAGTTAATTTTGATTTACTTTTTATTAAAGGACATGTCCCCTCTCTTCAAAAAAAAAAAAAAGTCTTCTTCTCTCTATCTCTCTCTCTTTCAACATATTTTTCATATTTTCTTTGTTGCAGTTCTTGTGGTTGCTCTGTTTGTGGGAGCTCCTAGTATGGCTTTCATTAGCTCCCTCTCTCCCACTCTCTTCATTTTTTCTTTATTAAGAGAGACTAACCTGCAATAGGAGAGAGCAGCAAGGTAGCAGTTCTGCAAGCTCGATTCCTCGAAAATACAATTGCTGCTCAGTTCCGCAAGCAGTCCCGCAGGGTGCTCCTCTTTCTTCTATACTTTTTTCCTTTTAGGAAATATTTTTCTATTCATATTTGCTTATGCAATGAGGTACGCCTTGCAAAAATATTTTCAAATTATTTTAATGTTTAATAAAAATATTTTTTTTAAACATTAGTTATTTCATGAATATAATGGCCGTCACTTAAATTTTATTGAGTTTAGATTGAGAACTATTAGATTAGTTTAATAGTTATAAAATAAACTTTAATCATACATACAAAAATTCAATCATAAAAATTTATTTCTTTTCATAAATGCATATGAAATCTATTCATAGATATGAAATCAAATAATAGATTCAAAAATTTTAAATTTATATATGTATCTCGTCCTCAAATAGAGACCGCCCGATAATGAGACGACAAATATAACTATCATAAATCCGTCATAGATGGCAGCCAAATGTACATGGGAAAGAACAAGATATTATATTTACATGCATGGTCGACTTGAGCATAGTCGGGGCCCACCAGCCGGCCGGCCGGCCAATAATATTATTATGTTAATCTTGTGAAGTCATGCAACTAATACTAGTGGACTATTCTTTGCATCTTGCTTATCTAATTTATATCCAAGAAATAATTTATTCTCATTAAGTGAGTGGGTGTACGGATTATAATCTCCTTATTTTTTTATTGTTCTAATTAATCATATATATATATATATATATATATATATATATATATATATATATATATATATATATATATATATATATATATATATATATTGTCATTCTTCATAACATTACAAAGAACTCCTTATTATGGCAGTCAAATTCAAATTTTTCCTCACCACCATCTACTGCCGCCAACCACCTTCACCCATCATGCTACCACCAACCATTGTCAGTACTCATTACCACCATCATTTTACTTTATACTTGCATTCATTTTACTCCAGATTACCCTAAAAAATCTCTTATATTATATTTTTCTTTCATCCAAATAACTTCAAAATTTTCAAATACATTTTATTCTTTTTACAATGCATCCTTTTTTACTCTGCATTTCTTTTTTACTAAACCAAATAGCTCATAATTAAGATTTTATTTTCTTGTTAATTTATATTGGTTGGACGGTTTCGATTTGGTCAACCTCCCATGGACATTTATCAACTCACGTTGATGTGGCTTGGCACCCCCAAACATTGCACCAAATAGCTCATTATGATATTAATATTTATTTATTATATGGCAATGTATTAAAAAAAGTTTGACCAAAAAGATGGAGACTATATTAGGCCGGTAAAATGAGAAAATGAGCAGCTAATAATGATGATATATATTTTAGAATTCTTTATTTTATTTAAAACAATTTATCCTAATTATAAAATATGTTAAATTAACAAATTTTAAATAAATATTAGTTTAGTTTGTGAGATATATATATGTCGTATGTTTATAAATTTTCATTAATTTTTTTTTTTTGTTCGGGGAAGAATTTAAATCTAAATCATTCATAAACTATGAAAAATAATCACAAGATGAGTTAGACAAAAAAATATAACTCCAATTAAGATTATGAAATTACAACCCATGCATGAGTTGCTATATATCAAAAACTTTGCATTGCCGATAAATGCTTTGTGACAAAAAGCAAAAGAAAATATATGGGCATAACAAATAACAAAAATGGAGTAGTTTAAAAAATAGTTAAAATTTTCCAAACTACAGAAAATTTGGCTAAAGCAGCATGATGATTTTTTTTTAAAGAATTTTTTTTGGGCAAAATACTATGATATTAATATGAAAAGGAACATGCAAAGCAAGGCCAAAAGGAGGCCTAATTAAGAAAAAAAAATATAGCATATAGCACTAGAAAAAGCGAAAGAAAGTAGATAAGTCTGGAAATAAAATGAAAAGTACAATCCCGAAGGTTGCTGGACTCAAAACCACCACCCGGTTGCCAAGTCAGAATCATCATTGGAAAAAGAGAAAGCAACAGCCAGAAGACCCAAATAAGCAACTAAAATCGAGCAAAAGACTACTAAAAACTGAGTAGTGAATCATCCATCAAAGTTGTCTAACAAGCCAAGTCATCCAAGAGAAGTGCAAGAAACATGTCTCATCATAATCCGATTCCAAATTTCTGACGAGTGAAATAGATATACAGATAGCATCCAAGATAACCATTTTAAATAGACAAGACCGAGAGAGTACTATTTCCAAAGCTCATGTTATTTCTTTCTCTCCATACATGATAAATAAAGCAGCAAACATATAAGAAGCCAGCTTGTTTGTCAGAATGCAACAAGTGTTGAATATCATGAATAAATTTAACCAAACTCGATCGGTTTGATGAGATATATATGTTTATATTCCCAATTAATGGATAAATTAGAATAAATTTAGTTTTGCGGCATACTTCACATATATGGGTGTGATAGCAGCAATTACTAAACAACAATATTATTTAATATTTTAATCACATTAATTAAACGATAATAATGCTTAATTAATATTAAGAATGTCTAATAAAAATAATCCTAGCTATTTAGATACAAAGACAAGAATTAGATTGAGTTCGACCTAGCTCACAACAAATAACCTACCGTCTTCCCTTGTATTTCTATGACCGGATATGGCAACCGAGGCAATTGTGGTTCCGGTGATCGACCTCGCCAACTTCCCCGCTGAGCTGGAGAAGCTTGCCGCTGCGAGTAGCGGGCTGGGCTGCTTTCGGGTCATCAACCATGGTATTCCTCTGCCGCTTCTGGCCAAAATGAAGGAAACCACTCGGTCGCTCTTCGATATCCCTGACGACGCTAAGCTACGCAACGTCACCGGTAACTTTGTAGATGGCGGCTACGTTCCGCCTAATTATGTACCCAACGTCCCCTTTTACGAGTCCTTCGGCATCTACAACGCCGCCTCGCCTGCCGACGTCCACTCTTTCTGCTCTCTTTTGGACGCCTCGCCTCTTCAACGGTGCCCTAGCTCGATCGCTCTTGTTCCTTCATTCATTTATTTTATTTTAATTCTTGCACTTAATGATGCGTGCAGTGAAATCATTGTCGATTATGTCGGGAAACTTCATATCCTAACCATGGATTTAGCTTCTAAAGTAGCAGAGAGTTTGGGCCTTATTGATGACAAGTACTCTTTTAAGGACTGGTCCTGTCATGCAAGGTTAAACTATTACAAGTTTAAATTTCAAGAGGATATCGGCTGTATTGGTGTTCCTACTCACACAGACTCTGGCTTTCTAACGGTCGTGCAAGAAGATGAGTGTGTTGGTGGGCTAGAGATTGTAGATGCCAATGGCAACTTTATATCCGTCGATCCTCGTCCAGGAACTTTTTTCGTTAATATAGGTGATGTCGGAAAGGTAATTAATTACTTCATCTTTCTAATTAACCTCTTAATTACATTTTAAAAACGTTAAGAAAAGAAAAATGGTTGACAAAATGTACGTACGCCATGTGTATATATATGATCATCCAAGGCCTGGAGTAATGGGAGACTTCAGAATGCGAAGCACAGAGTGATCTGCAAGAAAGCCATGCCACGAATCTCCATTGTTCTGTTTCTACTCGCACCAGAAGATGAGAAGATCGAGCCTCAAGCTGCCTTCATTGATATTGATCACCCAAAACTTTACGAATCGTACATCTACAATGAATATCGCATGCAGAGAAGAATATCAGGTCTTAGGGCAGGTGAGATCCTCCCTGTCTTGACTGCAGATCATCAAGCAATGATGCCTTGAATCAAATATATAAGCTTTAAGCTAGTGGATTAATCAAATATGTATGTCGATTTGCCATTAATGTTGTCCAATGTTGTAATTGTAGCACAAGTGCCTAATTTTAATTTTATTCAAGAAATGTTGTTTGAACCTCTTTATCACAACAAATTAATTTGAAAGCAAATGGATTGGGTTCATAGCATTGCTGGAGTATGATAAATCAAAACATATATTTAGATTATTGAAAATGCATTATATTATAAAAAAATAAATTATAAAAGACATTATAATGGTTAATTTTTTGCACTAACTTAATTAGCTAGGCACATACATGCGGTTGACAATTAAAAAGACATAGCTGCTTGGATTGATTACTAATTAATCTTGGCAACCCACTGCTCAGCATCTATATACTCTTGCGACCAAAACTCTTGCCTCTTAGATTACAATAATTTTACTGTTTTAACTAAAAAATTATTGTAAGAAGCAGTAAAAAAGCATCCGGAATGAAGCCTAATTCAAAAACTGTTTAGGGTATAGAAAGATATAAACTAACGTATATCTTTTCTCATATAATTATAAAATATATGAGAGAAATAGTGCAAGAAAGAAACAGTGAGCGACTGCACCTGCACCAGGACTAGATGCAAGCAAGCATAACTATTTAAGAGAGATTAAAAAAAAAAAAAGGTTTAATCGGTGCAAATTTTCAAAGTTAAAACCCGCCCTACAGTATAGACGAGCTATATATATAATATTGCATAAATATTGCCATTGCCCATATGAAGTCAAGCCAAAAAAAGATGCCACAAACTAAATAAACTACGGACGAACGTGCAGCTGCCGTCCGTTCGAATAAATATAAACTAATCTAAACTACGGACCAACAGCTGCAAATCACAACAAAAGTTATTTATTTAAAACTTTAATAATTATCAGTATTTGTTTTAGATGAAATAAATAATTCTTAAACATCATCATCATGTTCATTAGCTGTATCCCATCATCCATTTCCCTGGCATCATCATCATCATCATCATCATCATCATCAATAAAATCATTTTTTATATATATATCAATGTAATTTTAAGATTTTTCTTTTATTTTTTCACCCAAACTCGATCCCTAATCTTAATTTGAATATATATTTGTTGGAGAAAATGGAGAATCGGAGAAGTAAAAAAACAAAGAAAAAAACTTTGCTTAACAGAGGAAAACAGAGAAAGTTGCTTAAATGCTTAACGTAATAGAGGAAAACAAAAAACAACAAATACAGTTTTCTTCTTACGACAAACTTATCACACACGAGACAACAATTTTTAAAGGAAATTAAGACAGAGCAAAACCGACATAGCAAAACCGACATAGCTTGCACCCTTTCACTAACATCGTTTCACTACCAACTGATTTAAATTTAATAATACTTAACTAATAAGAAACTGTTTTGCATTAATTCAAACACAACCCCTTAATGCAAAATTCCTACATCAAGATTTGATCGAAATCTCTCAAATTTTTTAAAATTGAGAGCTTTTGTGAATCCATCAGCAACTTGATCTTCAGTTGAACAATACTTGATTGCAATAGTTCCTTTAGCCACAACTTCTCTTACAAAATGATGTCGGAGCTCTATGTGCTTCGATCTACCATGAAACACCGGATTCTTCGTCATAGAAATTGTGGATTTATTGTCACAAAATATGTCTGTCGCCTTTAATTGAGGTTGATGAAAGTCTTCTAATATTCTTCTCATCCAAATTGCTTGACATGCTGCCGATGAAGCTGCAATATATTCAGCTTCTGAAGATGACAATGCAGTACTTGCTTGCTTCTTTGTGCTCCAGGATACTGCTCCAGACCCAAGATTGAATATGAATCCACTTGTGCTCTTTCTATCTTCTATAGAACCTGCACAATCACTATCAGTAAAACCAACTAAATGAAAGTTAAAAACTGATTTGTACCAAATCCCATAATTGGTTGTCTCTCGAATGTAGCGAATAATGCGCTTGGCTGCTCCAAGATGATGTACTGAAGGATTGTTCATGAACCTTGAAATAACATTGACTGAGTACATAATATCAGGTCTGCTATGTGTCAAGTACATAAGACCACCCACAATTCCTCTAAATACTTTCTCATTGGCTTTAGTTGTACCATCATTCTGAACTAATTTTTCATTTGTATTCATGGGTGTTGAAAAAGTCTTGCAACTCAGCATGTTATACTTCTTTAATAACTCAAATGCATATCTTTTTTGAGATATAAAAATTTCATCATCTGCTTGAACAATTTGTAAGCCCAAAAAATAGTGCAGCAACCCCAAATCAGTCATATCAAATTCTTTCATCATATCAGCTTTGAACTTTTCAATCAACACATTAGAAGATCCAGAATATACAATATCATCAACATAAACACAAACAATAAGCAAATCATCATTTTTAGCCAGCACATATAAAGTAGGCTCACTTTCACTTCTATGAAATCCTTTCTTTTGGAAGTATGAATCAAGCCTCCAATATCATGCCCTTGGTGCCTGTTTGAGCCCATAAAGTGCCTTCTTTAGTTTGTAAACTTTCTCCTCTTTGCCTTTAATAATGAAACCTTGTGGTTGATCAATATAGATATCTTCTTCCAAATCACCATTCAAAAATACAGATTTAACATCAAATTGAAAAACATTCCACTTCATTTGTGCAGCTAATGCAAGCAATAGTCTAACAGTTTCAAATCTAGCAACAGAAGAAAATGTTTCATAGAAATCAATACCATATTTTTGTGCATACCCTTTGACAACGAGCCTTGCTTTGTATTTTTTGATGCTTCCATCTGAATTGTACTTCACTTTGTAAATCCACTTCACACCAATTGGATCTTTTTCTTGTGGCACATCAACAAGTTCCCAAGTGTTATTTTTCTCAACACTTTGAATCTTCTCTTTCATAGCATTTTCCCATTCTTCTTTTCCACAAGCATCTTCATAGCATAATGGTTCTGTAACCATAAGGGCAAATGTATAATCATAAAACTCATGCAAATATCTCATCTTTCTATGTTGCCTCTCTTCAGATGTGCTAGAATCTACTGATCTTGGACTTGAAGGAGATGAATTAGATGACAAACCATCACTAACTTGTTGATTGTTAGTGATATCAATATGATGATTCTCCTCAAATTCAATTACTGCTTTGCCTTTATCATGAATTAGAGATTCACTCCAATCCCACATATCATCTTCATCAAAAATAACATCTCTACTGATAATGATCTTCTCAGATTGTGGATCAAACAATCTGTATGCCTTTGACTGAATGTTGTAGCCAATGAATATCAGTTTTCTTGATTTGCTATCCAACTTGCTTCTATTGTGGCCATCCTCCAATGCATAGGCAATACTTCCAAAAATTTTCAAATGACTGACAACTGGCTTTCTATCATTCCATGCTTCATAAGGTGTAATATTTTGAACAGCTTTTGTTGGAGAAATATTCAAAATATAAATAGCAGTTGCAACAGCTTCAGCCCAAAAAGCATTTGGTAAATTCTTCATCTTCAACATACTTCTTGCCATTTCTACAACAGTTTTATTCTTTCTTTCCACGACCCCATTTTGTTGTGGTGTATTTGGAGAAGTTAATTGCCTGAAGATTTCATACTTATCACAAAATTTGCCAAACTCATTTGATGTAAATTCTCCACCTCTATCTGTGCGTAGAGTTTTAATGTTCTTGCCACTTTGATTCTCCACCAATGCTTTAAAATGCATAAATTTTTCAAAAACTTCTGATTTATGCTTCAAAAAATACACCCAATTCATTCTGCTATAGTCATCAACAAATAAAAGAAAATATTTACACCCTCCATGAGATGGTGTATTCATTGGGCCACACAAATCTGCATGAATTAACTCTAAACATTTTCTTGCTCTCCATGGTTTTTCATATGGAAAAGGCTTTCTAGCCTGCTTTCCCATAACACATGCTTCACAAATACTACCATAGTCCACTTTAGGCAAACCATAAACCATCTTCTTTTGATACAATAATTTCAAACCACCCATATATAAATGACCATATCTAAAATGCCATAATTCTGCATTAGATATTTTCTTGGCTATCAAAACTTTATCTTGAACTGTTGAAATATTGAGTGGAAAAATTTTATTTGGAGCCATCTGAATTCTTGCAATTTGTTGCTTACTTTTTTTTGTCTTCAATTTTACAAGTCTTTTCATCAAATTCAACTTTATACCCACAATCAATTAATTTCCCTATGCTTAGCAAATTATGTACAAGTTTTGGAACATACAAAATATCATGTAATAGTTTTACCTTGCCATCATTTGTCCCAACAGCAATGCTCTCCTTACCTTCAACTTGAACAACATTATTGTCGCCAAATTTGACTTCTGATTTCTTTGACATATCAATCTCTTTGAAAAGAGACTTCATTCCAGTCATGTGATTAGAACAACCACTATCAAGGAACCAAATTTCTGAATTACTACAATCACCTTGGAAATGTGTCATAAATAGATTATTTTGATCTGTTGTCTTCTCTGCAACATTGGCTTGTTTTTGTTTGGACCAACATCTATCTTCTGAATGTCCAAACTTCTTACAAAAATCACATTGCACTTTACCTTTGTTTTCTTGGTTCCTTTGTTTGTTCCAACAATTTGTCTCAACATGACCAAATTTCTTACAATAATAACATTGCTTTTGACTTCCACTTAATCTTTTATCTCCATAAGATCCTCTTCCACGAAAAGCACCATGACCACCTCTTTCTCTATAAGCACTTCCTGCTCCTCTACCACGACCTCCTTCTTTATTGCCATTAGTTGATGTTTCCTTCACTTGAAATGCCTTCTCAATTGTCTTCAATTCTCTTCTGTTTATTCTCTCCTCATGAGACATCAACGAACTCATCATTTCATCAAAAGAATACACAGCAAGATCTTTGGATTCTTCAATAGCAGCCACCACATGCTCAAAATTTGTTGGAAGACTCCTTAGAACTTTGGAGACTACCTTCTCATCAGATATTTGCTCTCCAAATGATCGCATTTTGTTCACAATTGTTGATACCCGAGAGAGATAAGTTTGAACACCTTCTCCTTCATTCATATTCATAGTTTCAAAGTCACGTCGCATAGATTGCAACTTTACTGCCTTTACTCTTAGTGAACCTTGAAATTCTTTCTCCAAAATATCCCAAGCTTCCTTTGATGTCTCTGCCATAGAAATTATTGAAAATACACTATCATCCATAGCTTGTTGAATGAAAAACAAAGCCTTTGAAACCTTCTTCTTGTTATCATTATTTCTCCCTTCATCTTCTCCAATTTGCACACCATTCACCACAAGATTCCATAAATCTTGTGACTTAAACAAGGTCTTCATTTTGATACTCCAAAACTCATACTTCTCACCATTGAAGATGGGAATCAAAAGTTGAGAAGAAGTGCTTATTGCCATGAAAAATTTCTCACAATACTTGAATGAGAATCACACACCTTGTTTTTAGAAGAATACACAAGATCTTCTAAAACTTTACTTCACTTCAGAAATTCTACGCCCACTTCAATCGAAACCGGGCTCTGATACCACAATGTTGGAGAAAATGGAGAATCGGAGAAGTAAAAAAAGAAAGAAAAAACTTTGCTTAACAGAGGAAAACAGAGAAAGTTGCTTAAATGCTTAACGTAATAGAGGAAAACAAAAAACAGCAACTACAGTTTTCTTCTTACGACAAACTTATCACACACGAGACAACAGTTTTTAAAGGAAATTAAGACAGAGCAAAACCGACATAGCTTGCACCCTTTCACTAACATCGTTTCACTACAAACTGATTTAAATTTAATAATACTTAACTAATAAGAAACTGTTTTGCATTAATTCAAACAATATTCTCCTAAATCATTCATTGAGCCATTATACCATAAATTAAGCATAAGAAAATAAAAATCATTATAACTCCCCAAAAAATAAGAATATCGAAAATGTTGACTGAATAGCGTCCTTTAACAAATCAAACCTACAGTAAAATATAAGGAGGCAAAGATGAATGCAACGCTCTCCAAACGTAGAAAAAGCATGACAAATTCTAATACAGTGAATATTTAAAAATGCATCGAGATCTACGTAGGACAGCCGGATCATATATAGTCGACGGGCTTTGATTTATAAATCAGAGATCGTCGTTGCTTCGATCGTCCTCTGTTTTGAAGGCATGGAGGGTCTCACCTGTCCTAAAATCAAATGTATTTCTCTGCTTGCGATAAACATTGTAAATGAATGTTTTGTACTGCTTCGGATGATCCGTATCAATAAACGCAGGCTCAGTCTCTATGGAGCCATCTTTTGGGGCAAGTAGAAACAATGCGATGGAGATTCGTGGCATGGCTTTCTTACAAACCACTCTATGCTTCACGCTTTGCAGTTTTCCATTGCTCCAAACCTTCAGCATATGCAAAGACAAACATTTTGTCAACCATGCTTTTATATATATTTCTTTTACATTTTTGGAACTGAGAAGAGAGAGATTCAATACCTTGGCGATATCTCCTATGTTAACAAATAAGGTTCCTGGCAGAGGATCCATGTCTATAAAGTCGGCATTAGCGTCCATGATCTGGAGGCCACCAACACATTCATCTTCTTGCAAGACGGTCAGAAAACTGGAGTCTGTGTGCGCAGGAACTCCAATACGACCCACATGCTTTTGACAAGCAAACTTGTAAGAGATTAATCTTGCTTGACAAGACCAGTCCTTGAAAGAGCAGCCTTTCAGGCCCAAACTCTCGGCTACTTTCGAAGCTATTTCTATGGTTACTCCGTGAAGTTTCTCAAAATAATCGGTAATAATTTTACTGTATGCATCGTTTTATAGGAACAGAATTAGTAGTACAGTTTTAAAAGAAGATAAATTTCTCGGAAAGAATGAAGGAGCATATATAGCAAGCACACCGTTGCTGTGGCGAGGCGTCCAAAGTAGAACAAAAAGAGTGAACGTCGGTCGGTGAGGCTGCGTCGTAGATGCCAAAGGACTCGTAAAACGGGCTTTTCGGTGAGAAAGTAGGAGGCCTGTAGCCCCCATCTTCCAAATTGTGGATGACGTTACGAAGCTTAACGTCGGCAGGGATCTCGAAGAGCGATTGCGCGACTTCCTTCATCTTGGCCAGAAGTGGCATAGGCATACCATGATTGATGACCCGAAAGCAACCAAGCTCAGTGCTCGCCGCAGCAAGCTTCTCCAGCTCAGCGGGGAAGTTAGCAAGGTCAATCACCGGAACCACAATCTCCTGATCTTTTGCCATTACTGAACAGGGATTTGGATTACCATTCAGCTTTCAGACCGTTAACGAATGTGATCCAAGTAACAGGTAATGAAATGAAAATTGTATGATAAGAAGATGAGTTATCATAGCAGCCTGTCAAAATAAATCTAAGATTTTGAAAGCGTCGGTGACAGCTAATTCAGAATAAAGGAGTGCTGGCTCTTGACAGGTTTAGGAGAAGTGTCTCTGCTCTTATTTTGAATATTTGATTTATTAGAGAAGCAACACAAATATTAGTTATTAGCTGTGTGTAAATATTCTTGTATTGCCGTCCATGTGCCGGCTACCCAAATACCTATATATACACTGTGTATCTCTTCCGTGAGAAATAATAATATAGATTTATACTTTCATCTTAATACCAGCTCTCCTTTCTCTATTGATTCTGTGTCAAGAGAGATTCTTGATATTCTACATGGTATCAGATTCCTTGTAAAGATCTCGGGTCACGATGGAAGCATCGACGCTCTCCCAATCGCACCTGGAAGAACAGATCGCGAGCTCCGCTTCTGACGCACCGATCCTGTCATCCTCTCTCAAGTTCGTCTTATCCAATCTCAAGAACACGGTGCAAAATCCATTATCCCCGGATAACTACCCACTGTGGTGATCGAAGATCCTAAAAATCTGCAAAGCAAACGGTCTTGATTCATTTCTTGATCCTCTAAGACCCATTCCTGAGAAATCTCTTCTCAGATCTGAAGGAACAACCATACCTAATCCCAGGTATGCTCAATGGGTTCTCAACGATCAAAATCTTGCTGCGGCTATGTGCGCCACTATTTCGGTGTCGATTCTACCTTACGTTCTCCAACTAGAAACGACGGCGGAAATCTGGTCTACGCTACAAACAAGGTTTCAATCAACGAATAGATCTAAGGTGATACAACTCAAGAACGAGTTGCATCATATCTCTCTCAAGAATTCGACCATGGTGCAATATCTTAATGATATCAAGTCTCTGGTTGACCAAATCGCTGCCGCCGGCGCTTGTGTTGACGAAGAGGACATAATACTATACATTCTCAATGGGTTACCCAGTACATATCAAGCGTTCAAAACCTCAATACGCACTATGACACAACCATTGAATCTTGATCAACTCTACTCACTTCTCATCTCTGAAGAAATACATGTTGCATCCAACGCGGCTAGATCTGTTCCGCTAGACAACTCCAATACAGCCCTGTTTGTAAACCGTGGCAGAGGTCGTCGTGGCAGAGGTCGCTCACAGGGTTCGGCCAACACTTCCAACGAAAATTCCTACATAACATCTCAGATATGCCAAATCTGTCTCAAGAAGGGCCATACAACAACTGACTGTTGGCACCGACTCAATGTTCAATATGTTCCACAAAACCGGCAACAACCCAGAGCTTTAGCTGCTGATCAATCCAGAGCCTCCACCGAGTGGTATCTTGACTCAGGGGCGTCGTCTCACCTAACACATAATCTGGATAATCTTTCCATTTCCAACCCATACAACGGCTCAGATTGCGTCACAATTGGTGACGGGAGTTCGGTTAGCATAGCAAATTCAGGAAAAGGCTTGCTACCGACTCCCTCTCGTAAGCTACATTTATCTAAAATTCTTCACTCTCCTGCAATTCACTATAATTTACTTTCTATATCTCAAATTACGCGAGATAATAACATCACGGTCACATTTACTCCCTCTGGTTTTGTGTTTAAGGACATGACGACACATCAAGTTATTTTTCAAGGGCCTTGCCGTGACGGACTGTACTCGATTCAACCATCACAACAGAACAAGAACCACGCCTTGACGGTGCCTAACAGCAACTCCACACTGTGGCACAACCGACTGGGTCATCCCAGTCATCGTATTTTTCATTCCATTGCTTCTTGTAATTCTCAGTTACACATAGACAAGAAAGAACTTGTTTGCCATGCGTGTAATAAAGCCAAACAGCATAAGGATGTTTTTGAATCGTCTCGAAACAGAGCCAAATCTGTTCTTGAATTAATTCATTCAGATGTGTGGGGTCCAGCCCCCTCATTGTCGAACTCCGGCATGCTTTACTACGTTTTATTCATTGATGACTTTTCTAGATATACTTGGTTATTTCCCATGAGGCAGAAGTCCGAAGTTTTTAATATCTTCATAAATTTTAAATCATATATAGAAAATTTTACTTCATCTAAAATCAAATGTCTTAGGACTGACGGTGGAGGTGAATTCGTAAACACTTCTTTTACTCATTTCTTGCAACAACATGGTATTTTACATCAGATCTCTTGCCCCCACACGCCGGAGCAAAACGGAGTTGCTGAGAGGAAACACCGGCACGTCATTGAGACAACACGATCACTTCTGGATACGGCTTCGGTTCCTTACAAATACTGGCCTGATGCGGTCTTAACAGCTACCTATCTCATTAATCGGATGCCATCTCCAAATACAGATAACGTATCACCTTACGAATTACTACATCACAAAGCACCCTCCTATGCCCACTTAAGAACCTTCGGTTCTGCCTGCTTTCCGTTAATCCCGGCAAACGCACGACATAAGCTTCAACCGAAAGCTCAATCATGCGTTTTCTTGGGCTATTCGGATAATTATAAAGGGTATAAATGTTGTGATTTACACAATCATAAAATCACATTTTCTCGTCACGTTACTTTTGATGAAAAATGCTTTCCGTTTCTTCACTCGTCTTCTAACCATAACACAGAGAATGTACAGATATCACCATTTTTTCTCACACCTATTTCGGTATCTCAACACGGAATCAGGCATACAACTCATTCTACAACTCCAGCACCATCCAGTATCGCTCAACACATACCATCTACTCAAACAATTATAAATCTTGAAGCATCGAACCAACAACCCACTGATGCTCCTCCAAACCAAACACGACAGGCCACTCATCAGATGAAGACTAGATCTAAGACAGGCTCGTTAAAACCGACAGTGCGTCTCAATCTTATTCATCATCATCAAGTAACAAACACCACGGCTGATCCAACGACATATGCTGAAGCAAATAAATCTGCTGAATGGAGACAAGCAATGGCAGTGGAGTTTTTGGCTCTACAGCAACAAGGTACGTGGGACCTTGTTCAAACACCATCAAATGCTACGGTATTAGGCTGTAAGTGGACGTACAGAACAAAATTACACTCAGATGGTTCCGTAGCAAAACACAAGGCGCGTCTGGTGGCACAAGGGAACCGTCAAGAATATGGACTGGACTACACGGAGACGTTCAGTCTGGTTGCAAAGTTGCCTACAATAAGACTTCTTCTTGCCATTGCACTGCATTACGACTGGCCAGTTCAACAGATAGACGTTGCAAATACGTTCCTACATGGTTCACTAACAGAGACGGTATACATGCATCAACCCCAAGGCTTCAAAGATACTACCCATCCCAATTATGTTTGTCGCTTGCACAAAGCAATTTACGGCCTTAAACAGGCTCCGCGTCAATGGTATAACACGTTCACCTCATTCTTGACTTCAATTGGGTTCAAGCACTGTCAATCTGATCCCTCTCTTCTAATATTTCGCAATTCAAATATTTCTATTTTTTTACTTATTTATGTTGATGACTTACTAATCACGGGTAACAGCTCAGTGAAAATTCAAGATATTATCAACACGTTGAACACTAAATTTACTATGAAACATTTGGGTGATGCAAATTCATTCCTGGGAATCCAAATAAAGCGAACTGCAGACAGATTTTTTCTATCTCAGAAAATTTATGCCAACTCCATACTTCAAATGGCTCAGCTTCAACACTGCAATCCTCTGTCTATGTAATATCTCGTTCCCTTACTGTTCCTCTCTGATTTGGATTTTCCTCCCAGGATCGTCCAGGACGATGTTGAGATCGTCCAGGCCGATCAGTGCATGGAAACAACTGATTTCTGGAGCCAATTCTGGACAGAATCGTCCAGGACGATATTGAGATCGTCCAGGACGATCTGCACTGTTCCTAAAATCGTCCTGATCATCGCCCTGGAGTATCGGCCAGGACGACCAGAATTGGTCTGATCGTCCAGGACGATTGAGACGATCGGCCAGGCCGATCCATGTATGATATAAGGAAATGAGCTCGTTTTGAAGAGAGAGAAATTCATTTTAAAAAATCAGATATTTTGAGGTGAGAGAAAGAGAAAGGGAAAAAGAGAAAAGCTGGTTTTCGGAGACCGCGGAGCGCTTTTCGTCCGACGCTGCTGTTGGGAAAAGTGAAGATCTCGTGGTAAGGACTCCGAACCTTACTTCTGTTTTCGAAGATATTGTGTTTTGACCGAGTTATGATCTGTTTTGTGTTTTCGTAGTCGACTTTTTGACCTGATTTTGATTTGACAAGACTTTCACCGCACAACTTTTAGTATGTCATAGATATGATTATTGTACACGATTTGACTGTATTCTACGAAGATTTTATCGGTCGGAATTGATTCTACGTGATTTTAATCGAATAGAATAATATCAGGACCTGATTTGGTTTGGATTTTATAGATCGATAGTCTTGTATTGACGCTATAGATATTCTATTATAATTTGGAAAGATTTGGAAACTGTGTCTTTTTGCAGGATTTTTGTGTAAATTTGACCGACTACCGTTATGCTGCCCGATTTTCGTACGATTCCTGAATTGTATGAAATTGATAGATTGAACTGATATGCATTGATTATTGATATGATTGCTTTAATATTGACTATTGAATTGCTTATTGATTGAATTGACTATTGATACTGATCGCAAGTGGAACCTGGTTGAACATTGGTGAAGATTGATATTGATACCTGTACAGGATGGTGGGCCGACGGGCTTTCCTTTAAACATTGATTATTGATTATTGAAGGGAGACATAAGGAGTTTATTGATATGCCGACGGGCGAAAAGAGTGACGACTCTTATTGATTGAACCAATGTATTATCTACAACAGCAATATGGATTCTACAACAGCAACATGACCAGTAGATTGTACTTGTTCAGTATATAGTATTGAATTGCATGTTTATTGTATTGCTTTATAGATTCATTGTTTTATAGATTCCTGCTTTATCGACTTTGATTGGATTTACTAGATCGTACGATTTCATTGATTTCACTGATTGATTTCTGTGCATTGACATTGAGCATTGATATAGAAATGGATGGATATAGATATTGCATTGATAGCATGGACATCGTACTACTGCTTATAGATTCATTGATATTGCTGCATATAGACTTATAGATTCACTGTCGCTACTGTTCTTCACTGTATTGGACTGTTTTATAGATCCATTGCTTCGTATCGCCTTTCTCGATTGATTTCAATTGATTAGATCGTATTGATTTGATAGCATCGATTTGATTGACGACGTTGATTGATTGAATTGATTTATCGTATTGCCTGCCGCTGCATTGACTGGTTTTATTGACTATTGATTTCCGCTGCATTGACTCATTGACCATTGACTGCTTCGGATTGATAGATTGACATGCATATTGATAGCATCGCCGTGCTTTGATTTCAGTTGTAGGCTTTGGTGACCTGCTGGGCTTTGTAAGCTCATTATATGTGGTTAATATTTTCAGGTCCGAGCAAGGCAACTGGAATGGAGTTCGATCAGAATGTCAGACGAATCCTTTCGCTACGCGGATCCTCGGGGCGTTACAATTGGTATCAGAGCAAGTGTAGTGAAAGGATTTGATTGATAGTTTGATAGAATGAATTCATTCTGCATACATAGTGATTGACATTGGATTGATTGCATTGTGTGTTTGTTTGGATTTCGACGAGTTTTGATTTGGATTTTGATCGATTTGTTTTACATCGTTGTTTCTGCTTCGCACCTGTAGGGAAATGTCGGGACGACATTTTTCTAAGGTGGGGAGATTGTAATATCTCGTTCCCTTACTGTTCCTCTCTGATTTGGATTTTCCTCCCAGGATCGTCCAGGACGATGTTGAGATCGTCCAGGCCGATCAGTGCATGGAAACAACTGATTTCTGGAGCCAATTCTGGACAGAATCGTCCAGGACGATATTGAGATCGTCCAGGACGATCTGCACTGTTCCTAAAATCGTCCTGATCATCGCCCTGGAGTATCGGCCAGGACGACCAGAATTGGTCTGATCGTCCAGGACGATTGAGACGATCGGCCAGGCCGATCCATGTATGATATAAGGAAATGAGCTCGTTTTGAAGAGAGAGAAATTCATTTTAAAAAATCAGATATTTTGAGGTGAGAGAAAGAGAAAGGGAAAAAGAGAAAAGCTGGTTTTCGGAGACCGCGGAGCGCTTTTCGTCCGACGCTGCTGTTGGGAAAAGTGAAGATCTCGTGGTAAGGACTCCGAACCTTACTTCTGTTTTCGAAGATATTGTGTTTTGACCGAGTTATGATCTGTTTTGTGTTTTCGTAGTCGACTTTTTGACCTGATTTTGATTTGACAAGACTTTCACCGCACAACTTTTAGTATGTCATAGATATGATTATTGTACACGATTTGACTGTATTCTACGAAGATTTTATCGGTCGGAATTGATTCTACGTGATTTTAATCGAATAGAATAATATCAGGACCTGATTTGGTTTGGATTTTATAGATCGATAGTCTTGTATTGACGCTATAGATATTCTATTGTAATTTGGAAAGATTTGGAAACTGTGTCTTTTTGCAGGATTTTTGTGTAAATTTGACCGACTACCGTTATGCTGCCCGATTTTCGTACGATTCCTGAATTGTATGAAATTGATAGATTGAACTGATATGCATTGATTATTGATATGATTGCTTTAATATTGACTATTGAATTGCTTATTGATTGAATTGACTATTGATACTGATCGCAAGTGGAACCTGGTTGAACATTGGTGAAGATTGATATTGATACCTGTACAGGATGGTGGGCCGACGGGCTTTCCTTTAAACATTGATTATTGATTATTGAAGGGAGACATAAGGAGTTTATTGATATGCCGACGGGCGAAAAGAGTGACGACTCTTATTGATTGAACCAATGTATTATCTACAACAGCAATATGGATTCTACAACAGCAACATGACCAGTAGATTGTACTTGTTCAGTATATAGTATTGAATTGCATGTTTATTGTATTGCTTTATAGATTCATTGTTTTATAGATTCCTGCTTTATCGACTTTGATTGGATTTACTAGATCGTACGATTTCATTGATTTCACTGATTGATTTCTGTGCATTGACATTGAGCATTGATATAGAAATGGATGGATATAGATATTGCATTGATAGCATGGACATCGTACTACTGCTTATAGATTCATTGATATTGCTGCATATAGACTTATAGATTCACTGTCGCTACTGTTCTTCACTGTATTGGACTGTTTTATAGATCCATTGCTTCGTATCGCCTTTCTCGATTGATTTCAATTGATTAGATCGTATTGATTTGATAGCATCGATTTGATTGACGACGTTGATTGATTGAATTGATTTATCGTATTGCCTGCCGCTGCATTGACTGGTTTTATTGACTATTGATTTCCGCTGCATTGACTCATTGACCATTGACTGCTTCGGATTGATAGATTGACATGCATATTGATAGCATCGCCGTGCTTTGATTTCAGTTGTAGGCTTTGGTGACCTGCTGGGCTTTGTAAGCTCATTATATGTGGTTAATATTTTCAGGTCCGAGCAAGGCAACTGGAATGGAGTTCGATCAGAATGTCAGACGAATCCTTTCGCTACGCGGATCCTCGGGGCGTTACAGTCTAATCCTACATGCACTAAGATGCCGGAGGCGTTTCCACAGGATACATTCCTGGGAGAACCAATCACGTTTCGCAGCATTATCGGGTCTCTACAATATCTGTGTCTGACTAGACCGGACATAGCATACTCTGTAAACTACCTTTCTCAACATATGCATCAACAATTACCTCAGCATACATATCTTCTCAAGCGTCTCATCCGTTACATCAAAGGTACGTTAGATTACGGGCTACCAATCTCAAAATCTAACTTATGCCTTACATCCTTTTCAGATGCAGACTGGGCTTCTGATCCGGTTTCAAGAAAATCAACGAGTGGATTCTGTTCGTTTCTCGGTGCCTCCCTCATTTCCTGGACGGTCAAAAAGCAAGCAACAGTGGCACGTTCATCCACCGAATCTGAATATAGGGCTCTAGCGGCTCTTACAGCCGACATAGTTTGGCTTCGACGAATTCTCACCGACTTCGGCATCAACCAATCGCAGCCAACGGACATCTATTGCGATAACACATCGGCGATTGCGTTAGCAAACAATCCGGTGTTCCATGCTAGAACAAAACACATTGAGATAGATCATAGGTTTGTCAGAGATCACATTCATCAACACAACATTCATATTCTTCCCATTGGCACCACTGATCAGGTGGCAGATATATTCACAAAACCCCTATCTACGCCTAGATTTCATTTGCTAAGAAACAAACTGACTATCACAGAGGAATCCTCAGTTTGTGGGGGCGTATTAGAGAAGCAACACAAATATTAGTTATTAGCTGTGTAAATATTCTTGTATTGCCGTCCATGTGCCGGCTACCCAAATACCTATATATACACTGTGTATCTCTTCCGTGAGAAATAATAATATAGATTTATACTTTCATCTTAATACCAGCTCTCCTTTCTCTACTGATTCTGTGTCAAGAGAGATTCTTGATATTCTACATGATTTTCATATCTAAACCCAAAATAATATCGGTACAGTTTTATATAATTTTTATTTTTTCATGAACTACCCAAAATGATAGTTGAATGCTAGAGAACGTGTTAGATATGTGAAGAGATAAGATTTCTATGATATATGTAGGTAAATTTATTAGCACGGCAAGAAAAGGGCTTTATGACCGTTACATATATTTACATCTTTTACCTTTGTCTAGTCTATTTAAGACCCAGTCTGTAACAGTACTAGATATGAATAATAATATTTTCTCCTTCCTCTTGTCTTTCTTTGTTTTTCCCGTTTCTCTCTGCCTTTCCTCTCTCTAAGCTCTCAAAATTCACATATGGAATAATATTGTTGACCACTATCATTCAAGCTAAATTTAAAAAAAGACGAACCAATCAGCACGCTGGTTGACACGACACACCACTTGAAGGCTCAAAAGACCTCCGATTGTCAAACAGATTGCGTCGTTACGATAAGAACATCGAATTCTCCTAGGTAAGTACCCTTAGAGCCAAATCAGGCAAAATCGAAATGAAGGGACGATCGACATCCGTAATTGACAACGAGTGATGTCTGATCACGAAACAGACTGCATTGTTGTGACCGGAACATTGACAATGCCTAAGATTCACTACCAACTTGCCCAAAGAAAGTTACAAGGTGAAATTGATGCGTATATCGAGGTAATTTTTTAGACGATTTTACACATTTTGAGACGAATACACCTTAATTAGGACCTCTTTGGAATAATTATCACACTCCAACTATTTTGATTTATTAGTAAATTTAATAATATTATTTTATTATTTAGTACTATTGTTAAATCTAACAAAATCAATATATATATATATATATATATATATATATATATATATATATATATATATATATATATATATATATATATATATATATATATATATATATATATATATATATATATATTTCAAATCAATGGGATTACCTCGTTTTAGTCGAAACTTCTGATCAAGTCCCCGAAAATCCATAGCAAATCCCGTTAAGATCTCTGGCGAGAAGATTTCGGTAAGTATTCGTTGCTTTATTTGAGGCGTCCTTTGCGACGTTTAGTCTTCTAGTATTTCCGGCGTATGTATACGCCGCAAATTCCGGTGTATTTAACTCCAGAATAAGTTAACAAAAGCGACGTTAGTACGCACATTTTTTCGCCGGTAATATGTCGGAACGTAGAACGTACGCCGGAAGGTGTTCCGGCGTATTATGTACGTCAGAAAGTATTTTCTGACGTGTGCCAAGCCGGCGCATGAAATTTTGCCAGAAATTCGACAGAAATTTTATATTTTCGTCGTATTTTTCACGTTACGGACGGATTTCATCCGCCGGTAATGACGGGTTTTCCTGTAGTGACTCATGATAGCAAAACATTCCATTTGCACTTACTACTCGTGAACTATCATGACTACAAAAATATAACAACCAGTTTTACAATCCTAAACTAGCAACAAAAAAATAGACTCACTCCATTGGCTCCTTATCATTTCCTGAAATTATGAAGAAACATATAATGAGCCTACAACCTAATAGGTTTCTAGAACCTACAACAACATTCAATGCACGAAAGCAAAAATAATATGCTTCATTCATTCAATTAATATCAGTATATACATGTAACATTAAGAACATGTGATAATTAATATGAACAATATCAATTTGTATTTATACGATCATTGTAACTCAGTAACTATAGAAAGGATCAGTATAAACACTTCTAATATTCCATCAGTTATTAGTCCATATCTATATCAATGTTTAATTAATTATCTATCATATATATTAGTGTGAATGTTATTATGCATGTTATGTAATGCATTACACATACATAAATCCAAAGTTTTCAAAACCAATCCACACACATTTATGCTACTGAACCCAATCCATATAAAATTCTTGGAGAGAAAAAAAAACCGTGTCACCAAATTTGGAAATAAAATCTAAATCAGGATTAATATAGGAGATTCCATAGTAATATTGAAAAAAAGAGACCACTTAATAAGCTATTTGTTATTAACTTTTCTATTTTTGATCCTCTCGAATGCATCACATAAACATCAACATTACAATCTTTCTTCTTTGAGATTTCTAAAGATTTTATTCAAAGAGAGAAATTTTATTTCATGGAAAACTTAATTTAGATGCTTCTCTGTTAAAATTACATTGGACAACAAATAAAATGGACATACATATATATGCATCCATGAATGTTCATATAGTTGTGCTGTCAAGACTTTTGCATGCCAGCATGGAGATGTATGCAGAACAAACAAATATATATCCATAGTACTATAGGGACTGAACTGATAGGCATCGATCCGTCTCATCATATTGCTTCTTGATCCGCTTTGAAGCCACGAAGGGCCAGATCACCTATTTTATATTCACATTTATTTCTTTGCTTGCGATACTCATTGTAAATGAAATTTTGGTAAAGCTTCGGGTGCTCGGCATCAATAAAGGCTGGCTCAGTCCCTATGTAGCCGTCTCTTGGTGCCAGTAGAAACAAACCGATGGAGAATCGCGTCGTGACTTTCTTACAGACCACTCTATGCTTCACAGTGTGCAGTCTCCCATTGCTCCAAACCTTCACCATATACAAATTAATGCACACATAAGAGATATAGAGAGAATAGAAATGTGAAGGAATTGAATTACCTTTCCCATATCACCTATGTTAACAAAAATGGCTCCCGGGAGAGGATCAACGTCTACAAAGTTGCCATTAGCATCTATGATCTGAAGGCCACCAACACACTCATCTGCTTGCAAGACGGTGAGAAAACTGGAGTCCGTGTGAAGAGGAGCAGCAATACAGCCAATATCCTCTTGAGAAGTAACCTTGTAAGACATCACTCTCGCCTGACAAGACCATTCTTCAAAAGAGCGGCCAGTCAAGCCCAAACTCTCTACTACTTTGGAGGCCATTTCCAAGATCAAGCCATATAGTTTTCCAAAATAATCGGTAATAACTTTACTGTACGCTTCATTAATTTCACTAGAATTAGTATTAGTACTGTTTTAAAGAATACAAATAAAATAATGACAAGGAAAGTAGAAAGAAGAAGAGCGCACCGTTGCTGCGGCGAGACGTCCAGAGCAGAACAGAAAGAGAGGACGTCGGAGGGTAAGGCGGCGTCGTAGATGCTGAAGGACTCGTGATATTTGCCGTTGGGTTCGAAATTACGCGGCCTGTAGCGGCCATCGATCACGTTGAGGTTGACGTTGCGCTGCTTTACCTCTTCGGGGAAGTCGAACAGTGACCGGGCGGTTTCCTTCATATCGGCAAGAAGCGCCACAGGAATACCATGGTTGATCACCTGAAAGCAACCCACCTCGGTGCTCGCAGCAGCGAGCTTCTCAAGCTCGGCGGGGAAGTTGGCGAGGTCGATCACTGGAACCACGATCTCTTCTTTCGCCATTAAGCACTGGAGATTTGGATTTTTATTTTATTAGAGTAGGACAAGAATATGAGATCAGAGAAGAGGCTGGCAATGAAGCCGAATTTAAAAGGGGAGGACGTTGGGCTAGTAGATTAATGCCATCATAAATGCAAACCACGTGAAATAATAATCGCCGCTGGTCCAAACTAACTTAGACCTCAAACGTTTGGGATGTTTATGTGGAAGAACAAGCACCACACATTCCCGAAAAAAAAAAAAAAAAAAATTCTCCCGTAGCACTAAAGCCCGAGAGAGCTGACAGATACATCAAAAGATTTAAAAAAATCCAACCAATTGACAGGTTGCAGCAGTATGGGGAGGACGAACGAGCAGTGACCGATAAAAGCCAGTGATTGTGGTCACAACAGTAGCCAAACAAAAAATGCCTCAGGACGACTGCCTTCAAAAAATGCTAAAAAAATCATAGGAATCTATGGACAGAAACAAGCGAGACCCATGATAACCAAATAGATGCAGCCCACTAGACCGCTACATCGCCACTAGCACTACACTAAGGCCTCTTTTGCGCCTCGTTTGGTTCCCGACGCCTTTTTTCCTTCTTAAATGGAAGGTCTAAGGAAGGGTAAGAAGAAACTTTTTCCTTCTCAGATGGGCAGATATACAGAGTTTTAGGAAAATGATTTTAATAAAAGTTGTCTAAACAAACATAAAACTGCAACCGTTTTTTCCAATTCTAACCTGAAAAAACATAATTATGTGCAACCATACGAAGCCTAAGTCCTAACTGTGGTGTAGCTTTCAAAGCCATACACAGTTAAAGTAACTTGATTTTGTAACCTTCACTTCGAATAAAAAAAAATGAAATTTTTTTCCTCTAGTGTCTCTACAGTCTACACCTTTAACCTCTTAACCAAATGTATCATTTAGGCTTCTTTCTTTTTTTGCTAACCTGGGCCTGCTTCAAGTTTACTCTCATGTTATTTTTGTTTGATGTAACCTAGTTTATAGCCTCAAATTGTGTATAAAATAAGGGCATACTAAATAATAAAATAATGGATGGTTTTATTAAGTTTCTGACTTCCCTCTTTGGAATTCGTTTATGTATCCTAACTTAAGTTAGGTGGTGGTGCATCTCAGCCTCTTGGATGGCCGTAGTGTCTCGTCAACGCCTCCTTTGCTCTGAGGTCCTTTATTCATTTGCCTACCTCGCCGCCTCACCTTAAAGCGACTGCCTCTCTCTGGAGTCCGGTGTCAAGTGGTATCAGAACCGGCAAGATGCCGCCTCAAAGAAATCCTCAAAGACCAGTCCAAGAAATCTTGATCAAAGATTTGCAACGAGAGATCGCCCAACTGTAACAACGACTCACTAGGTGTGAACAACGGGAACCAGTGACACTACCGAAAGAGGAAGAAGAAATTAATCCTTTCCACCATGAAAGATCTAGTGAAGATGAAGCAGTAAGGCAAACGTTCGGGCGGAATAACAGGCCGAAGCTACCTCACGATTGCATCATCAAGCTCGAACTCCTTGAGTTGGACGGTCGAATGGATCCTGGTGAATTCATTGGGCGGTTACAAACGGTTGAGCGAATTCTTGAATTCAAAGAAATACCCGTTGACAGAACCGTCAAACTTGTGGTAATCAAACTCAAACGTGCTGCATCCCTATGGTTGGAAAACATGAAAAGATTAAGAAGCCGAGAAGGACGAAACAAGATCGTTACTTGGCCAAAAATGAAAATAGAGCTACAGCGAAAATATATTCCTGAGAAATATAAACAAGATTTGTTTTTGAAATTAATGCAACTCCAACAATAACAAATGATAGTAGAGGAATATGTAGCCGAGTTTGAACAGGTCTCCTTAAAATGAGATATGGTGGAACCTGAAGAACATACTATTGCTTGTTTCTTGGGGGGTTTGCAACTTGCAATTGCCAATATCATATAACTCCAACCAAATTGGACCTTCCAAGATGTGGTGATTTGTCTTTAAAAATGAAAAGACAATACATCCAATTCAAGAAAGCCTCAGGAAAAATCTTGTCACTATATTCTTTGGTCGAAAAAGAAATGAAACCCGACAAGTATGCGGCTGGACTCAGTAGACCGATTGAGAATCATCTAGCTCATGTACCACCTCACGCTACTAAGCCCCAAACAACCTTCCCGGCACGAAACTGCTTTAAATGTTAGGGGTTTGGACATATAGCATCCAATTGTCCCAATTGCTGAGTCGTCATTCTAATAGAATCAAAGAATCTGAACTAGAAGAAGCTGCTGCCCAGCAGCTGAAGGACTCAACTGATGCCGACATAACGTACCTGCAAGGTGATGAAGGAAATCTATTAGTCTTGAGACAAACTTTGAACATACACAAAGGCGAATCATGGCTACCCCATAATATCTTTGGCACACGATGTACAGTGGAAGACCGAGTATGCAATGTAATCATAGATAATAGGAGTTGTGAGAATGTGGTCAGCTCTCTTATGGTTGAAAAACTATAGCTAGAGACAACGGACCACCCTCGGCCTTACTTTCTCTCCTGGATTAGAAGAACACCAAAGCCCAAGTGGACGAATGCTATTTGGTAAGCTTTTCAATCGATCATTTCAAAAACCAGGTTTTGTGCGATGCTAAAAATCAGGCAAATGGGTTCGAAGGCCAGGTGTCTTAATGGAAACACACTAAATCCACCCAAGCAACTCATTAACATAGAAAGATCTATTACCCATAACATTTAATACTACACTTGTTTCTCATCGATCAAAACCTATAGAATAATGGTTATTAAATGGAGTGTAAAAGTCATTGACTAGCATTTAAATCATTTAAATCTCACTATTATTAAGCTATTAAATTCATTCACTCAGATGTTTAGGGCCTAGCTTCCTCAATCCACTTCCTTGCAAGGTTATAAATCTTAAGTTAATTTAATAAATGAGCACTCCAAGTACTATTAGCTAGATCTGATGCTCATAAAATTTTCTCAATTTAAAAATATGGTAGAAAAACAATTTCAAATTTCTTCAATTAGTAATACTCACGAATATTTACTTTCCAAATATATATGTCATTACAAACCAATCCAAAATGCCCTAACACTCCCAAATGGAAGATGATAATTGAACAAAAATATCAAAATATTATTAAAGTTGTTTGCATACTCTAACATAATGCAAATTTCTCTCGTTTTTCTTGAGTTGAAGCCCTACTCAAGCTAATATTTCTCATCAATTGCTTACCCTCTAAAACTATCAATAATCGATCACCATATGAACTCCTACACCACAAAGAACATCAATACACTCACCTTAAAATTTTTTGGCTATCAATGCTTCATTTGGCTCTAATTGCACTCACCTAAACTCTCTTAGATAAGTGAATTGCTTCTTTCTCACATGACTCCTCGAAAAAGAGTTACAACATGCACATAATATGGCTTAATTTGACATCTCCTGTATGAATTCAAGATTCTAGTCTCCTGACTAATGCCACTATATAAAAAAAAATATTTTTGGCGCTATCTCTTCCAAACAACTCTATCTTCCATTCTCATATGAAATAAACTTAGATAAACTCTCACTTCATAAGTAAAGGCACTAAATCAAAAAACTATCGCAGTTAACCAAGTTTCCTCTCAAGGCTAAGTAGAGTACTTCGTCGAAAGCTTACTAATTTCTAATGTACTGCTTAATGTTCAAACCCTTAACTTGAGTGGAGGTAATAATCATATTAACTAAGGCAATTATATTGACAATAGTATAGCACTATGTGTCATGTAATTATCGCAGCTATTCGCTTAAATCGATTGCAACAATATCAACACCTTATCCCAAATAAAATCAAGCATTTGTAATGATACTTAGTATATATCTTTATTATATAACCAAGGGACTGAAACAATGAAGGGTAATATGAATGAATGAATGCTTAATTTGGTAATTATCAATGTGCTCTTTCTTCTCCTCAATTTCCCTTTTCTACAACAACCAATGTAGCCAATTAAGAGTGGGGCATTTCTCCAATCCAATTTAGAATCAAATTCTTGTCATTATGAGGCCCAGACTCTTTAAATTTTGACCTTCTTAACTCATAAGCAACCGACTATTTAAATTAATAAGCAATGGGAATTAAAAAGGTAGATATATTGCCAACTAGTATGTTATTCCTCTAGTGCTAAATGCAATAAATTGTATTAAAGATGTGGTCAGGAGATTAAGACAATAAATTGTAATAAAGATGGCCTTCTTAAATTCAAATTTCTCGTCATGACATAAATTTATCAAAAGCCCACCCACTGTGAAGGAAAGGCACAAATACGAGAGGCTAAAAAACCAATCCAATCCAATCCATTATCTAAAATAGCTTTTGGATTAACAAAGGATAATTTTATTTATACACAGATCAATTAGAACAGATTTTATAATCTATAAAATATATTTTTCATTGTACAAAATAATAAAATAAGCCTTTTACCTACGATTTATTATTTATTTTTTATCTTAAGATGTCTTATTTATTACTTACCTTACGTACATAACATCCAAGAAGGGATTCAATTAATTATACAGCTCTGAGTTAGCTGTTTATATTGGGACCCATTGTTTAATTTTCTTATTCAATTTTCTATGAAAAATAAATCATCTAAATTTATAGTCGCTTGTTTTGTAGAACTTCTCTGTAGTTTCGGGTATCATTATATATTGTAAATATATATTTTTTAAATTTAAATTAATACTTTATTTTTTAAATAAATAATTCATTTTTTTTTATTTTTTTTATTTTTATGATAAAAATCATATCATACATGTTACTAAGATTATTATGCGTTGTAATTGTCATAATTTATGTTCACCAGCCAATCTAGGCCAACAAAAATGATATTTCTTACAATTATATATAAATATGATTAAAATAATGTTAAAACATATATTAACTTAATTTATGAAAATAGTATTCTCAATTTAAAAAGCTTGCATTAGTCCAACTGCCGTCAGTCAAAAGAATCCAAAATTGGTATTCACTACTTTAAGCTTGTTGAGTGCTCGAACATTTACGACATCAGCAAGATAAAGAGTTTAATGTCTTAATTTTGTATAAATATCCAACACAAAAATAAAAGAGGAGCATAATAATGGTAAGAGATATCAAAATTTTTTTACATGGATAACTCTAGAAAGAGAAAAACTATGGGACATGATCTAGTTAAAATGATTTCACTAGTACTTGTATTTAGTTATAAGCAAATTCCTTCCTCAGTGGAGGTCATTGATACACTGTAAGAACGTAATGGTGGATTGAAGTTGAAAGAACCCTTTGGAAGGAATCCAACAAAATTTCAATTGCTAACATTAGGATTTAGGATTAATAGTGGTGCTACATAACGAAGTCAACAGGTGTAGGAGTAGTGATACAGTAATGATTAGAACATTGTTGATTGATGGATCGTACTCGGTTGATGGTGGATGGAGGGATGTAGTTAGATAACCGAGATCAAACGACCACTATCGAGTGATAGTGGTCCAAAGGACCATCTTTGGGTGATGGAGGTCAAAGGACTACTATTAGGCGATAATGGTTGAATTACCGTAATTGATCGGTGACATTGGTTGAATGAATGTAGTCGAGTGATGATGTTTGGAGGATACTAATTGATGGATAATGGGGTAGGGTGATATTAGTCAGTGAGTGACAGAGGTCAAAAGGATCGTATTTGGTCAATAATGGTCAGAAGATTATAGTCAAACAACAATGGTATGAGGATTGTAGTTGAGTGATGGTGCTCTCCAACTACAGTCCTTGGAAGACAATATTCAGGCAATTGGAGTCAGAGGATAGCAATCAGGATATGATGGTTCCATGGTCATAAACGGGTGATAGAGTTTCTATGACCTTACTTAGCCAACGATGGTCAAATTATTATAGTTAGATGATGAATGGCGAAGTACCATCTTCAAGAGATAGAAAGCGGAGCACAGTAGTCAATGGGCAATAGAGGCCAAATGAATCATAATCGGTGGGTAACGAAGGTCGGAATGATTATAGTTGGTGGTTGATGGAGGTCTAAGGACTGTAGTTGGCAAGTGATGGTAGTTCAAGAATTGTAGTTGGGCATCAATGTTTGGAGAACCATAGTCGAGTATCGATGATCCGAGGACACTAATAAAGTGACAATGGTCTGAGATTCATAGTCGGGCGATAATTGTCAGAGGACTATTTTAAATGATGGTAGTCAAAGGATCGTCAGCATGCAATGGAGGTAAGAGGTTCATAGTTAGGTGACTGTGGTCCGAGGATGTTAGTTGGGTCATGGTGGTTGGAAGATCATAATGGTCAGTTGATGAAGGCCTAACAGGGATGGTCGGATAATGGTCAGACTGTGATGGTTGAATGATGCTATCAGATCCTTAGAGTCTAAGAGCTCTTTTTAATTTCAAGAGAGTTCAGGCTCCAACTTTGATGCCTTGGGATAATGAAGGATTATATCTCTAATGTTTAAAATTTTAACTCAAACACAATGCAAAATAAAGCAGAGCCAATTATAAAGTTCAAAATAATAATATATCTAAACATTATTTCATTTCATTTAACAAAAACAAGATATGCAATAATCTTATATATATATATATATATATATATATATATATATATATATATATATATATATATATATATATATATATATATATATATATATATATATATATGATATATACATCAAAAGACATGATACTAGATTTCAAATGGTATTAGAGAAATACAACAATCAAAAGATGGGAAGCAAGTGTCATACAGGAAAAAGTGCTAAGCCATGAGGGCCACCTCTTGAACACTATATGGGACAAAAGGGCTACATGGTGGGAGCTACCACTTGAAGTTATAGGAGTCGCCTTTAGAATTTTATTTGTCTGGTGGATGATTCTAGGATAAAAATAATGATTAGGACGTCAATTACTTAAGTCGCACAGATTGTGAAATCCTAAAGTAAAAAAAGTTAAACTCTTAAGCATCGACATATCTTTTGATGTAATTGTTAAAATTTCATCAAGAAACTCTAAAGTTAAGCTTGCCCATGCATGAGCAATCTTGGGGTGGGAAACCTGTTGAGAAGTTACACCAATTGGATAAAATCATGCGGTTATTAGGCAAAAGCGTACAATACCATGATAGTTAAGAATTTGGTTGTTACACCAGCTCCAAGCTCCTCCCTCTGCATTGAAAGAGCGGAAGCTTCTTTGTAGAATTTTTTTGGTGTAATGCCAATAAATATGGATAAATCTAGAACACTCCATATGGCAACCCATATTTATTCTCTTGACCATAAAATATTTGTTAAATATTTATTGTCTTAATGATATTAGATTTAAGCAATCTTAGGCTCATTGGGTCATTGAGATGCTTGATTCAACCATAAGAATGCCAAATTAGGAGATCTTATAGGCATCCAATTAATGTCATGAAGTTTCCAATCACACTTCAGACCGTTGATTTGGGTGGATCAGGATTGGATTGGACCATTTTTTGTGTTGAATCATCTTGTTGAAATGTTTAGTTCAACTATTAAGTATTTTGAAATGAAAAATTTGATGGTCGTGAATTTAATTTGAACAGTTTTCAATTCAAATATGACTCTAGATATCTGCATGATCAAAGGGATTAGGCAAAGGGATTTTCAATGGTGTAACAAAGCTAACACTATCTATGGTGTCTAAATTATTTTTCTATTACCTTCTAGGTAAAGAGTCTCCATTTAGTTGATTAAGAATACAGTTGGGCAAGTATTTAGGTTATAAGCAAAATAATCCATTAGATGAATACTTACATACATGATTATATAATGTTTATCTATGTTCATTTATTTACATAATTGAGCATATTTTAATAAAAATTAATAAGCTATTCATAGTACATAATATAAATCTAAAAATTGATCTGTTTGTTCATTTGTATTTCTAATTATATTCATTTGTTATTTAACAAGCGCCTCGGTTGAAATATGATTCTTCAAACATATATAGTTGATTCACTTTGATGCCTTTCTATCTATCTATGCATTGTAGAAACCTTCAAACTTTTTCCTCTTCCTCGGCATCCAAACAACACAAATGGAACATGATCTTCTCTTAAGTTAGTCCAACTATACAATCGTTATACTTTATCAAGTAGGAATGCGCGGGAATTAATGGAAGCCACTTCAAAACCCCACCAATTAAAAAATCTAGCATAGACCAACCCATGTCCCCATATACGAACCCCCAACTCACGATTATGCATTTCTAGGCTCAAACCTCATCTCTTGGTGCATGAAGAAATAAATTGCATTCTCTTCTACCAAAATCTTAATATCAAATCCACACTATTTCATCCCCTGATATCATTTGAGTTTGGACATTACTTCAACAGTTTGGCCCCCCCACTCCCACAACTACAATGTTATAGTGTGATAATGACTTCGCCATGCTAATAGTAAACAATCGTATTTTTTATTATTATACCAACTACATTGAGATTGACTACCACTATTCTATCCATAGTAGTACGTGTATATGATTTCAATTTTGGTCAATGAATAGAGATGTATAAGTTGATGTTTTGAATTCTAAAATTATTTCTGATATTTATTTCCGATAAATGAAGCTAGATAGCTGTTGTATTGTTTATTGATAGATAAAAAAAGTTATTTCAATTTAGATTCTAGGGAATTACATTTCCAACCTCCATTGCTCGACTATGATCACTCCGACCTCTATCACCCGACTACAAATGGATCGTAGCCCGTTGACTACGATCCATAGAACATAGTCCCTCCAACATTCGTAGCTCATCGACTATGATCCTCAGACCTCCATCACTGGACTACAGTCCTTCTGACCTCCCTCACTCGACTACGATCCCTCCGACCTCTTTCTTCCACCAATTACGACCTTCCAACCTCTGTTGCTAGATAATAGTCCTTCCAACCAAGTAAATAACAATCTTTGAAGAACAACACTCATGACATAGGATTATCCCTTCACCATGTAATGTGTGATATAAGATGTATATTTTATACATTATGTCAACGCCTTCCTTCAAGGAAGTGCATTATTTGTAAGTAACGATAAACATTACTAGAATAATTTTGACCGGGTAAGGCACCATGGTTTTCTTTTTTTTTTTCTTAGGTTTTCACATAAAAATTTTGGTGTCTCATATGACTCTTACATCCCTTTCTCTTATTTTTATGTGTAATGGATCTTCGTACAAGGCTAGGATATTAAATTCTCCATCTCTCTACCACCATAACATGCAACAATCCATCTCAGAGCACATGGCTCATCCACACCATCCAAATCATGAGACATTGTCCTCAAGCATAATACACTAATATAATTCTTATTTATGTATTTAAATATATATCCTTCACTTTAGATTGATGGCCACAAGAATGATTTGAAATGCAATACCTTTCCCCTCTATTTTCTTGTATCACCTTCTTCAATCTTATCTCATACTAAACTACTACATCAATGCCTTCTACATAAAAAAACATGTAATGAAATACTATTAAGCAAGTCGCACCACATTTTTCCTTTTATCAAGGAGAGGCAAAACATTTTGATATTATTATGACATTATCAATTCAGCTCAATCAAATCTAGCGTCGATTCGAACTTCTAAATCTCTTCGAGATATATGCTTCACATAAAAGAAATTAAACTTAATTAGAAAGAAATTTTGTAATTCCAACTCACATAAAAAGTATAATGAATTAAAGCGAGGTGTCATGCTATGAAGTTGACACATGTATTATGGCAAGCAAAACATTTTGCATATATTTTTGTTGTTAATTCCACAAGGTAGATAGGAAGTTATAAGCCTTATCCTAAAATCCCAATGACCTACAAATGGGTTGAATTAAAGGAGGAAAGATGTTGTTGAACTACATGATCATTGTCTTTATGGCGGCAAATTATTTTGTGCGGATGTCGAACATCATCTAAAGACCAATCAGAATACTCCACGTCACCCCCGCTCAGTATCACGACTCAGTACCGTACTTGGTGCTGCTAATATGTCGCATTCTGATTGATCTCCAAATGATAAATTACATTCAGCATCCACACAGAATAATTTCTTCTTTATGACGGGGCCAAGCATAATAGTCACTGACCCAGCCACTTCTCATGGCCATATGTCTCTGTATGGACCATTCGCTCTTCCACCTACCAACATTAAAACACAGCCTCGTTTCTGTTAAAATTAAGTCGCCACTGATTTTAATCTCTTAGTATATTATTTGATTTAATAATATCCATACTTTATTCAGGATTATTTTTAAGTACACAGGAACTTGCATCAACGTGGATGCTTGCTAAGCATAAACAACAGGAAATTAAAGTAATAAACAACAAATAAAAACACACAAAAAGTCCCAGTAATAATTAAAAAAAAAAAGTTTTTTTTAGTGATAATTTCCTCCACTGGCCGCTGAATCTAGCAGATAGGTAAAGGAGCACCATTCCACTCCTTCAAGCACTCGAACAGGGGATCAATTGCCTTCCCCTTGGAAATTGCCTCAAACACCTTGTCGAACTCCTCCCCCGGCGAAGTCACTTTCTCTCCGGTGAGTAAGGAGGCGCCCAGCTCCTCCCTGACAAATCTATAAAGAGGATAAGACCTGCATTCCTTAATCCTGTTCCCTATTGTCGACGATCCCTTCTCAAAAGCCACTCTTGTTGCCTCCACCTCCTTCGGAATCACAGCTTTGATCTCCTCTTCAAAAGCTGTGATCTTTTGGAAGATGGAAGAGTTGGCATCCTTCTCTTTCTCACCATTGTTGAGGGCATGCTCAACCAGCACTTGCCTCAGATTCTTCATTAGAGGATAGGTCGGGCAGCAGGGGTCATCCGCATAGGCGAACACATACTCCCTTTCAATCACTGTGATCAAGTCTTTTTCACAGAACCTCGAGGGGTGGAGCTCTCCATTAATCCCCATTGTAAGAGTTTTCTTCGCCGCTAGGCTCACCGCATTCTTCACAGCGCTCTTCAAGTTCTCCTCCAAATGCCTCAAATCAATGGCTTGGCAGATTGCAACCAGGAAAGTGCTAGTCATTAGCTTTAGTATCTCCACCGCTTCAGCAGTCTTCCTCGATGATATCAATCCCAAAGAGTTCACATCCTGGTTATGCTGCTCCGCGCTCTGCACATGGTTAGTGACCGGATTCGCGAGGTATTGAAGCTCAGAACAGTAAGCAGCCATGGCTATCTCTGCTCCCTTGAAACCATAATCCAAGCTTGGGTTTCGCCCGCCGGAGAGATTCGAAGGCAAACCGTTGTTGTAGAAATCATTAACTAGTTCTGAGATTTGAGCAAACATGAGCTTACCGATAGCAGCAATGGCAAGCCTGGTGTTGTCCATGGAGACGCCGATGGGAGTCCCCTGGAAGTTGCCACCATGGAGAGCTTTGTTTCTCGATACATCGATCAAAGGATTATCGTTCACTGAATTGATCTCTCTTTCGATAGACTTCGTTGCGGCGCGAATTACTTCAATCTGAGGGCCGAGCCATTGAGGCGAGGTGCGGAGAGCGTAGCGGTCCTGTTTCGGCTTCTGTAATGGATCCATTTCATGGAGCTTCTTCGCCATCTTCATATAAGAGCTGCCTTCGAGAACGTGTTCCATGATGGCGGCGGCTTCGATTTGGCCGGGATGGTGTTTAAGCTTGTGGGTGAGATGGTCTGTGTATTCCGGCTTCCCCTGCATCACTTCGCAGAACAGAGCGGACAAAACCTCTGCCATGACAGCTAGTATGTTTGCCTCGAACAGGACAATGGAGGCAAGGCCAGAGCCGACGGCTGTGCCGTTGACAAGGGCAAGCCCTTCCTTTGGTTGCAGTTCGAAGAATCCTCCGGAGATTCCGGCGAGGCGGAAGGCTTCGGCAGCATCAATGGCTGCGCCGTCGGCGGTTATAGCCTTGGCGTTAGGTCGGCCCGTTAACACTCCCGCAATGTAGGAGAGAGGGACGAGGTCGCCGGAGGCGGTGATGGTGCCTCTCAGAGGGAGGCAAGGTGTGATCTTTTTGTTGAGAAGGCTGGCAATGGCTTCCAGGATCTCGAAACGGATGCCCGAGTAGCCTTGGAGGAGGGTATTGATCCTCACTAGCATCGCCGCTCTAGTGGCGGAAGGCGACAGCGTGTTATCAGGATTGGATCCAAAGATTCCTGCATTAAGGAATCTGCAACAAGACAAAGACGGCTCTTTTAGGACATTTTGCAACTTTTAGCCAGCCAATACCCAGAAAGATTCAAAATAAAAAACAAAAAAAAAAACGAATAGTCCATAGAGATAAAATACATCTTTTCAAGTCGCAAAACTCCATTTTATCAGGCCATGAACTGATTAACAATTTTTTATTAAATGATCCAATAAATCGATCATATATATTTAAATATTAAATATTTTAATCATATTTTAAATATTACTTAAATAGTTCGATAACCTAAATCGGACTGCTAAAATTCATCAATCTTGACTACAAATTCAATCAAATTAGAGGCCAGCAGGAGGAAGATAGATGAAGCCTTTCTAAAAATAACGTTTTGGGAAATACAGCTAGCCACATCAATATCATTTTATTCGCGAAAACATATGAGTTCCAATCCAAAACGATGTGATCTTTTTTGACAATAAAAAAATAGATAAATAAATGAAATTGTTCGCCTACTGAATTTGATGGAATGTCTTATTAATCTTCTCACCATTGTTGCACCTACCACAAGAACACCAAACCTACCACCAAAAATATATATTTATATTATTATAACAATTCTTAAATTATTATTAAAAATATATATTTTTAAGTTTCAATCCGAATGTTATGGTACGGTATGTTCTTAAAAAAGTGAACGTGTAAAGAACGACAATTTAAAAAAAGCAAAAGAAACGATCTTGGTCAACGAGCTAGCTTTTTCCTAACCAAAGACGTTTGAACTGTTTTTGTACCTGATGAGCTCTTTCTGAAGAGCGCCGCCTTGCTTTGTGCGGCGGTGAGAGGTGGCGCCGAAACCAGTAGTGACGCCGTAGTGATCGCCGCCAAGATTCATGCTCTCCAAAACCCAGTCGCTGCTGGCCTTCACGCCGGCGCGCGCCGACTCCGCCAGCTCAACGGAGGTAGCGGCACCGGAGGCCACGGCAGCGACCTGGGATATCTTAAGCTCTGCTCCTTCGAGCATAACCACCGGCCGCCGGAAGTCCTCCACCATTCTCTTCACCTCGTCGAGGTGGCTCCCCTCCGCCGCCTTCGCCGCCGCAACCCATCCCAGTGGGTCCCGCCCTTTGAGGCAGAGGCCCTCCATCACCGCGATCCCGTTTGCGTGCCCGTTCTCCATTCCCAAAGAGAAGAAGAACTTAAGAGGAAGTGGAAGAACCAAGCAGGCCGAGAGCAGAGGAAAATTGGCTTATTGGAAATATCGACTCTTGCTTGCAAGGAGCGAATTTCCTGAGTTCGAACACCAACTAGATGGGCTTAAATAGTATGTTAGAATGGGGTTAGTTGTGGGAAAATCTCGGTCGTCGAATGAAATCAAGAAGATAGAGGGCTGATTTATAGGACACGTGTAAGGGAAGACTGCTTCGGCTGTTGGTAGCGAATGATCCACGAGATGAGAGGGTTTGGTGGCGAGACGTGTTTCTTGTAAGCACGGCGTCACCCAGCACTTTCTCCTTGTGGCCAGTAGTCGCACATCAAACTTAGACTCGATCTTAAGACCCATACTTATCTATGGATGACTGACCACATGTGGGCCCAATTTTTCGGGTAACACGACTGGGAGACTCGTGTTTGTGGGGTCGGTAATTGGTGACTTATGGAGGCAATTTAATGAATTATTTTCATTATTTCTGAAAATAAGATGCTTACGAAAATAATAATAAGTTCATGAGAGAAGGGGGTAGGTGAGATAGGACAGACTTTTTCAGCTACCGTTTTCCTTCATCATTAGGCATAAGAAATTATTTTGTGAAGAGGATGACTCGGAGGCGAATGAAAACACGCTACATCATCCAATATATAATCATGATACATAGCAAATTATTTTAATTCGCCTCCAAACAGCTTTTATATCTGCACAGAATAATTTCACCTCCTCCCGAGCGAATTAGCATTTTTTAGTAATAATTGGATTCTTATTTGTATCAATTTAGTTATATTGATTTTTTTAGATAACCAATAAATTGTAATAACTTCTCATAAAAGAATATAAATATTTCTATGAATTGTTTGAATGAGCTTGAAGATATATATATATATAAATATGATTTATTTAAACATTTTGGGAGAATATTTGAATCATGAACACTTGTGAATTAGGCCCATTTTCGGAGCACTTGTGTTAGTGGGGTACGTCAGTTATTGGTTGAATTTCTTAGGTAATTTACTAAGAATGCTCAATAAGTGTGTAAGGTATTTATTAATTATGATACTTAAGAGAGATAAGGGGTAGGTAAGAGAGAATGGGCTTTGCAGCTATATATATCCTTTTTCTTCAACTTTAGTAGGCCACTGAGCGAATTATTATTTTTCTTCACTTAGATTAATAAATCTTTTTTTTAATTCCATATAATGAATATATTTAAATATTAATTCACTTAATTATTGATTGAGAAGTAATCCATGTCGTGCTTGATATAATACAAATTTAATGAAAAATTAATTAATTATTTTATATTGTAAATTATTTTTTTATTCTGATTAATCACTTTATATTTTATTTATTAAACAAATGAAATAAATCTATTGAACAAATATTAGATGGATAGACTAAGAATGTACTTGTAAATATAAATTTTAAATCTTTACAATATAAAATAACTAAGAATAAAGTTAATTTTATATAATTAAAATTAAATTTATTTCTTATATAAGCTCTGTAGTTTGAACATTCCGCCAACTTTCTTTGAAATGTTTGTATACTATCTATATATATATGATTTAATTCAAAATTAAAATTATGAAAATAAATTTAAAAAAAAAAAAAGATTTTTTTTAAGTGGTCAAAGTCAGAGCTGGTAGGAGAGAACGTGTTGACCGGATTATATAGTTGAGCTGGGCTTGGGTATTTGAAATTATAAATAAATAAAACTTGTTGTTAGGTGGAGGTTTCCAGGCTAGGCTCCACCAACCACAGGCCATCCAACTCTTTAAAACCGATTAAAATTTCTTTAGATAATAATAATAATAATAATATGTTATAAAAATTATAGTGATTTGTTTTCATCCATCAGTGTCTCCAATAAAGTCGAAACATGTTATTGTTGCTCACAGACCGTCCTACCAATTTAATTTATAAAATTGAAAATAAAAACAATTTTGGTGCAGAAAAGTCTAATAATTTGTTTTTATTTTTTATATATATGATCATGATACTAAATTAAATACTATTTTAAAATTATGATCTCACATAAAATTTAAATATAAATTTATATTTCCCCCCCCCTTCAAATTACATGTTTTTTTTTCCTTATAATCTTAATTTCTTAGAAGGAATAATATGACTGTTGCGTCCTGGAATATTCGCGGCGGTAGAGAAATATATAGTTTAACGTCTTAGCGTTGTACGAAGATCCAGCACACAATCAGATAAGTGAGAGGATGTAGTATTCATAAGTGACACCAGAGTTTTTACGTGGAAAACCCCTGAAAAAGGGGGAAAACCACGGGGCCTGGCCCAATTTGAATGAATCCACTAGTATTTGTAGTCGATTACAAATGAGGCCCTTCCTTAGGAGAAGGCCTTGGATTGATGTAGCAAATGTACATCATATAGATTGCATTACATGATAAGAGTTACATATACAGGTTTGTTTGGCCTGAAGGACCGTAGTTGGCCGGAGACCGTAGTCGGCCGGAGACCGTAGTCGGCCGGAGACCGTAGTCGGCCGGAGACCGTAGTCGGCCGGAGACCGTAGTCGGCAGGAGACCGTAGTCGGCAGGAGACCGTAGTCGGCCGGAGACCGTTGTCTGGTGATGGAGGTCGGACGGACCGTATTAGGCGACAGTGGTCAGAAGGACCGTAGGCGGTAGGAGATAAGGAGTCAGGTGTTAGTCCCAGTGTCACTTGGAAGATCGGATATTGATGGTCTGGCCTTGAGTAGGACGTCGGGTCTTAAGCAGGACGTCAGGTCTTCAGCAGGACGTCGGGTCTTCAGTAGGACGTAGGGGCTGAACGTCAGGCCTTAAGGTGGTGGTCCGGCGAGGTTCTGCGGTGGTCCGGCGAGTTTCCTGCGGTGGTCCGGCGGTGGTCCGACGAGGTTCCTGCGGTGGTCCGGCGGTGGTCCGGCAAGGTCCTGCGGTGGTCCGGCGGTGGTCCGGCGGCTGCTGAGGAGGAGCTCCTTCCTTCTCTTCTTGCTTGGACCCCCTCTTATGAGAAATGAGGGCTCTATTTATAGATTTTCTGGAGTGGCATGACCCGTAAATAGGCATGAGATCAGGGGCGAATAGGGAGTGGTCCAATGGACGGCCGATATTGAATCCTACAATCATGCACCGTTCATTAGACATTTGAAGGCCTTAGTGATGTCGGAATTCTGTGATCTTAGGCTCGTTGGATTCGTCTCGTCGAGCCCTTCGATTTGAGTATAAGCTCGTCAAAATTGGAATCCGTTTGGTAACTCAAATAGTTGTTTGAACCTTCCAACAGCGCTTCAGATCCACGATTTGGACCCATTTGGACTCGGATTGGGTCGAATTTGGTGTCGTTGGGTTCGTATTTCCGAGACGCTCAGTTTGACTGTAAGCTCGCTGAAATCGGAGTTCAGGTGCTCCCAGATTTAATTTTTGAAGTTTCTAACTTGATTTTTGCCTCGAGATTCGTGCCCGATCAAGTTAATTTTTGCATGACGTATCAGTTGCCCCCACTATTTTCGGACGTCGAAGCTCTAGGAGTCCGAAAATACTTGTCTCGAAATTTACATTGGCCGAATCGCAAAAAATTGCGTTCCAAAAGTTAAATGCTTGCTCAAACTTGATCGTAGAGGCCTCGTTGGGCTCCGAAAGTGTCAAAATCGAGTCTGGAACGTCGAAAAACGTGTCCGAGGACCCCAAAAAAGTCCGAATCAGACCGTCCGGGCCGAAGATTGAGCCCGGATACGCGTAGGCGGCCGAACCGGCCGGCCCGCCGGCCGGCCGCCGCCGCCGCTGCCGGCGCCGGCGAGCTTCCGCGCAAACAGGCGCGCCCGCGCGCGATTTGGCTGAGGCGGTTTGATTTTTATTTTTTATTTTATTTTATTTTTTTTTGCGGGGCCCACATGGATTTAAAAAATTCAGAAAAATCCGAAAAAATTCCAGAAAAATCCAAAAAATTACGAAAAAATTCAAAAAAATTCAGAAAAATTCAATTTTTTTGAAACTTCTAGAAAACTCTAGAAACTTCCCCCCTTCTCTCCAAAAACCTATAAATAGGCCCCTGAGGCCTTTAGAAAAAGTGTTCTTCTCCTTTTCTTCTCCTCTTTTCTTCTCTTCTCCCTCTGTCCTTTCTATTGAGGCCTTCCCTCGATTTTTCGAGGCCCCTCTCTTGGCAAGGAAGTCCGGAGATTTTCCCTCATTCTCTTATCATCTCCCTCTGTCCTTTCTATTGAGGCTTTCCCTCAGTTTTCTGAGGCCCCTCTCTTGGCAAGGAAGTCCGGAGATTCTCTCCTTTCCTCATCTCTCTCTGTCCTTTCTATTGAGGTATTCCCTCAGTTTTCTGAGGCCCCTCTCTTGGCAAGGAAGTCCGGAGATTTTCCCTCCTTCTCTTCTCATCTCCCTCTGTCCTTTCTATTGAGGCTTTCCCTCAGTTTTCTGAGGCCCCTCTCTTGGCAAGGAAGTCCGGAGATTTTCCCTCCTTCTCTTCTCATCTCCCTCTGTCCTTTCTATTGAGGCTTTCCCTCAGTTTTCTGAGGCCCCTCTCTTGGCAAGGAAGTCCGGAGATTCTCTCCTTTCCTCATCTCTCTCTGTCCTTTCTATTGAGGTATTCCCTCAGTCTTCTGAGGCCCCTCTCTTGGCAAGGAAGTCCGGAGATTCTCTCCTTTTTTCATCTCCCTCTGTCCTTTCTATTGAGGTCTTCCCTCAGTTTTCTGAGGCCCCTCTCTTGGCAAGGAAGTCCGGAGATTCTCTCCTTTTTTCATCTCCCTCTGTCCTTTCTATTGAGGCTTTCCCTCAGTTTTCTGAGGCCCCTCTCTTGGCAAGGAAGTCCGGAGATTTTCCCTCCTTCTCTTCTCATCTCCCTATGTCCTTTCTATTGAGGCTTTCCCTCAGTTTTCTGAGGCCCCTCTCTTGGCAAGGAAGTCCGGAGATTCTCTCCTTTCCTCATCTCTCTCTGTCCTTTCTATTGAGGTATTCCCTCAGTCTTCTGAGGCCCCTCTCTTGGCAAGGAAGTCCGGAGATTCTCTCCTTTTTTCATCTCCCTCTGTCCTTTCTATTGAGGTCTTCCCTCAGTTTTCTGAGGCCCCTCTCTTGGCAAGGAAGTCCGGAGATTCTCTCCTTTTTTCATCTCCCTCTGTCCTTTCTATTGAGGCCTTCCCTCAGTTTTCTGAGGCCCCTCTCTTGGCAAGGAAGTCCGGAGATTCTCTTCTTTCCTCATCTCCCTCTGTCCTTTCTATTGAGGCCTTCCCTCAGTTTTCTGAGGCCCCTCTCTTGGCAAGAAAGTCCGGAGATTCTCTCCTTTCTTCATCTCCCTCTGTCCTTTCTATTAAGGCCTTCCCTCGGTTTTCCGAGGCCCCTCTCTTGGCAAGAAAGTCCGGAGATTCTCCATTCTTCTCTTTCTCCCTCTTTTCTTCGAGAGATCTTGTGGAGTTCTGATGTTTGATGGTTTGCGATGGAGGTCGGATAGACCGTTGTAAGGAGAGAGCTTGGAATGACGGGCAAACTTCTAGCATCGGGGAGAAGTATAATGACAGGCATGAATTCAACATCGGGTAGTCATACAGCGTCGGGTAGAAGACCGACGAAAGTCTATTAACTGGTAGAAGTCCGACATCCGATAAAAGTACGAAGTCGGGTGGAGGTGCAGCGTCGGGTAGAAGACCGACAAAGATTCGTCGACGGGCAGAAGTCCGATGACGAGTAGAAGTCCGACGACAAGGAGAAGTTAGACGTAATGTAGAAGTTCGGCCTCGGGCAGAAGACCGATGAAAGTTTGTCGACGGGCAGAAGTCCGACGACGAGTAGAAGTCCGCTGACGAGCAGAAGTTCGACGACAAGGAGAAGTCCAATGTCGGGTAGAAGTATGGCCTCGGGCAGAAGTCCGATGAAAGTTCATCGACGGGCAGAAGTCCGACGACGAGTAGAAGTCTGCTGACGAGTAGAAGTTCGACGACAAGGTGAAGTCCGACGTCGTGTAGAAGTACGGCCTTGGGCAGAAGTACGATGAAAGTTCGTCGACGGGCAGAAGTCCGACGACGGTTAGTAGTATGACGGCAGGCAGAAGTCCGCAGTCGGGTAGATGACTGACGAAAGTTCGTCGACGAGCAGAAGTCCGATGATGAGTAGAAGTCCGCTGACGATTAGAAGTCCGACGACAGGGAGAAGTCCGATGTAATGTAGAAGTTCGGCCTCGGGCAGAAGACCGATGAAAGTTTGTCGACGGGCAGAAGTCCGACGACGAGTAGAAGTCCGCTGACGAGCAGAAGTTCGACGACAAGGAGAAGTCCGACGTCGGGTAGAAGTATTGTCGGGTAGAAGACCGACGAAAGTTCGTCGACGAGCAGAAGTCCGACGACGGGTATTAGTCCGATAACAGGAAGAATTTCGGCGTTGTGTATTAGTCCGTCGAAAGTCCTACAAGGCAAAAGTTTAGCGTAGGAGGAAATTCAAAATTGGGAAGAATTTTAACATTATGGAGAAGTTAGATAGAAGTCTATTGACGACATTATAGTGACGTTAACCAAGGACGTGAGAGTTTTCCGAGGTTGTGAGACCTTTCCGAGGTTGTATGCCGGAGCCCTGCTCGACGACGTTAACCTGTGTGGAAGAGGTCGGGAGAATCCACTAAGGATGTGAGACCTTTCCGAGGTTGTATGCCGGAGCCCTGCTCGACGACGTTAACCTGTGTGGAAGAGGTCGGGAGAATCCACTAAGGATGTGAGACCTTTCCGAGGTTGTATGCCGGAGCCCTGTTCGACGACGATAACCTGTGTGGAAGAGGTCGGGAGAATCCACTAAGGATGTGAGACCTTTCCGAGGTTGTATATCGGAGCCTTTGCTCGACGACGTTAACCTGTGTGGAAGAGGTCGGGAGAATCCACTAAGGATGTGAGACCTTTCCGAGGTTGTATGTCGGAGCCCTGCTCGACGACGTTAACCTGTGTGGAAGAGGTCGGGAGAATCCACTAAGGATGTGAGACCTATCCGAGGTTGTATGCCGGAGCCCTGCTCGACGACGTTAACCTGTGTGGAAGAGGTCGGGAGAATCCACCAAGGATGTAAGACCTATCCGAGGTTGTATGCCGGAGCCCTGCTCGACGACGTTAACCTGTGTGGAAGAGGTCGGGAGAATCCACCAAGGATGTAGGACCTTTCCGAGGTTGTATGTCGGAGCCTTTGCTCGACGACGTTAACCTGTGTGGAAGAGGTCGAGAGAATCCACCAAGGATGTAAAACCTTTCCGAGGTTGTATGTCGGAGCCTTTGCTCGACGACGTTAACCTGTGTGGAAGAGGTCAAGAGAATCCACCAAGGATGTGAGACCTTTCCGAGGTTGTATGTCGGAGCCTTTGCTTGACGACGTTAACCTGTGTGGAAGAGGTCGAATCGAATCCCCCTGGGATTGATTTTGCTTTGATTGGGAGGGGGCGAATGCCGCGTATATCCCGAATCAAAAGTGAAGAAGGTCTATCTTTAGACCGTTACTGCCTTTTTTGAGATCGATGTTAAGACCTTGCCCAAGGAGTAGAAGTCCAACAAGGGACTGTATAAAGCTTGCAATTGATTTGAAGTATCTTTGCATTTGCTCAGATATTCCTGAAATATCAACTTGATGTTGAAGGTATTGGAGGATCTATTTGACCATGGTTTGAATCAAAGTTGCCCCCCAGTCTGCATCTGCTTCTTATGATATTGATGCTATGTGTGATATTTTGAGATTGGAGCAAAAGTTGCCCCCCCAGTCGGGAAGCACGTTCCCACAGACGGCGCCAAACTGTTGCGTCCTGGAATATTCGCGGCGGTAGAGAAATATATAGTTTAACGTCTTAGCGTTGTACGAAGATCCAGCACACAATCAGATAAGTGAGAGGATGTAGTATTCATAAGTGACACCAGAGTTTTTACGTGGAAAACCCCTGAAAAAGGGGGAAAAACCACGGGGCCTGGCCCAATTTGAATGAATCCACTAGTATTTGTAGTCGATTACAAATGAGGCCCTTCCTTAGGAGAAGGCCTTGGATTGATGTAGCAAATGTACATCATATAGATTGCATTACATGGTAAGAGTTACATATACAGGTTTGTTTTGCCTGAAGGACCGTAGTCGGCCGGAGGCCGTAGTCGGAAGGAGACTGTAGTCGGCCGGAGACCGTAGTCGGCAGGAGACCGTAGTCGGCAGGAGACCGTAGTCGGCAGGAGACCGTAGTCGGCCGGAGACCGTTGTCTGGTGATGGAGGTCGGACGGACCGTATTAGGCGACAGTGGTTAGAAGGACCGTAGGCGGTAGGAGATAAGGAGTCAGGTGTTAGTCCCAGTGTCACTTGGAAGATCGGATATTGATGGTCTGGCCTTGAGTAGGACGTCGGGTCTTAAGCAGGACGTCAGGTCTTCAGCAGGACGTCGGGTCTTCAGTAGGACGTAGGGGCTGAACGTCAGGCCTTAAGGTGGTGGTCCGGCGAGGTTCTGCGGTGGTCCGGCGAGGTTCCTGCGGTGGTCCGGCGGTGGTCCGACGAGGTTCCTGCGGTGGTCCGGCGGTGGTCCGGCAAGGTCCTGCGGTGGTCCGGCGGTGGTCCGGCGGCTGCTGAGGAGGAGCTCCTTCCTTCTCCTCTTCCTTCTCTTCTTGCTTGGACCCCCTCTTATGAGAAATGAGGGCTCTATTTATAGATTTTCTGGAGTGGCATGACCCGTAAATAGGCATGAGATCAGGGGCGAATAGGGAGTGGTCCAATGGACGGCCCGATATTGAATCCTACAATCATGCACCGTTCATTAGACATTTGAAGGCCTTAGTGATGTCGGAATTCTGTGATCTTAGGCTCGTTGGATTTGTCTCGTCGAGCCCTTCGATTTGAGTATAAGCTCGTCAAAATTGGAATCCGTTTGGTAACTCAAATAGTTGTTTGAACCTTCCAACAGCGCTTCAGATCCACGATTTGGACCCATTTGGACTCGGATTGGGTCGAATTTGGTGTCGTTGGGTTTGTATTTCCGAGACGCTCAGTTTGACTGTAAGCTCGCTGAAATCGGAGTTCAGGTGCTCCCAGATTTAATTTTTGAAGTTTCTAACTTGATTTTTGCCTCGAGATTCGTGCCCGATCAAGTTAATTTTCGCATGACGTATCAATGACTATTTTTTATATTATGATTGATATATCATAAAAAAATTTATTTTGATCGGCCACGAATCTCGAATTAAAATCAAGTCGTAAACTTCAAATCAAAAATCATCTAAACTCTGATTTCAGCAAACTTACAGTCGAACTGAATGTCTCAAAAATACAAACCCAACGACACCAAATTTAACTGAATCCGAGCTCCAATAGGTCTAAATCAAAGACCTAGAGTGAGTTTGGAAGCTTCAATCGATAATTTTCATTACCAAACAATTTCCAAACGATACATGCTTATAGTTGAATCGAGCGGCTCGACGAGACGATCCAATGAGCCCAATATCGTCAAATTCGGATATTGTTAAGACATTCAAATGCCTAGTAAACGGTCCACGATCGAGGGATTCAACATCAGCCGTCTATTCAAACAACTCTTAATTTATCCTTGATCTTCCTCCTATTTACTGGCCATACCACTCTTAGAAAACTATAAATAGACTCCTCTTTTCTCAAGTGGGAGGACCCCAAGCGAGAAGGAAAGATAAGGAAGCAAAGAAGTAAGAAGAAAAGCAATAAAAGGAAGAGAATGAAGAGAGCTTTCTTGCCACCAGACTCCTCCTCATCCATCGTCGGACTCCCACCTGGCTATCAACTGATGTTAGAGTTTTGCTCGACCTACAACTGGCGTCGGAGTTCTGCCCGACCACCAACTAATGCCAGAGTTCTGCTCGACGGCCAACTAAAGCTGAAGTTTTGTCTGGCTGTCGACTGACGCCACAGTTCTGCTGGATAATTGACTGGTGCCGGATTTCTACACGACCATCAATTGAAGTCGGATTTCTGCTCGACCACCAAATGTCGTTAGATTCTCAATTTTTGTTTGTAATTGAATTTCAACCCGGGTGTTGATTATTGTAATATGATCGTTCTTAATTTCAAGTCAACCACTTATAATTTAAGCAAACACTAGTAAAATCCTTTTAACTGTGCGTGACTTTGTAGTTTTTTTCATTTTCCATGGTTTTCCATGTAAAATTATGATGTTTCTTTTTTATATTATGTTTGTGTGATGGATATATGTACAAGACTTATAGATGAAAAAAAATTACTCTATCTCCTCATATATTATAGCCCGCAACAATGATCATACCGTTTATAAAAAAATGATTAAATCATTATTTATACTCATAGATATTCTTTTCATATAAACTTAACGATAAAAATATTAAATACATATTTTATAATATTTTTCACACAGTTCTATAATCATAATTATAATAATTATTGGTATTATTAGAGAGTAGCCCTTTTTGTCGCTCTTACTTTGTATTTTAGCATGCATTTGTGGAGACTTAATAGTGTGTAGTCATGCTAAAGTGAATTGACGTGACTTTTTTATTTTGGATCGCAAATGCAGGTCATCAAACCTCATTTGAACAATGAGTCCGAACTAAAATCATCGTCAAAAAGTCTTCATATTATATAATGAGGTCATTAAAAGCATGTAAAAAAATCCATATAAATGGGAGCATAATATATATGAAGTGCTTTCATTTTCTTAAATAAATATTAAATTTTTGTTTGAGTGAAATTCAAAATTACATTTTGATTGGGATATACATTAATGCAAATGGCCAAAGTAGCATCGGTAAACAAAATAAATTTATCTTTTTTATTTCTTCGGTCATGATTATTTGCCATGCTTTACATTAACTATCAACTACCTGATGCAATATTCTACTTTTCTCATCCAGGTATTAGGACTTGGAGAAACCAAAAAAGCTTGGAGTAACTCCACAGACATATAATATTAGAGAGTGTGACTTTAGATGGTTTGAACTTTGAACCCATAAGACGTCTTTAGCCTTCCGATTAGGGGTGTAAATTTCGAGTCACGGGTAAGGCGGGTCGAACCCGGAACTGACCCGGGTTCAATCGGGTCGACCCTAACCCAACCCAAATAGGTAAATGGGTTGAAAACTCGGACCCGTACCCGACCCGTTAGGATGCCGGGTTGACCCGACCAGACACGGGAACGCAGGCGGGCAGGACGCGGACGCGGGGGGCGCGGACTCAGGAACGCAGGTGGGTGCGGGCACGCGGGCGCGAGCGGGCATCCGCGGGCGTGACTCGTGAGCGGCAACATCTGCACAGGCAGCCTCGGGCAGGGGCCCTTAATGAGCTCGAGATCGAGTCGTTTAGAACGAGTCGAGTCGAGTCGAGTATTTGCCTTATCAAGCCTGGCTCGTTTAGTCCTTAATGAGCTCGAGATCGAGCTCGATTAGTGGGCTCGAGCTCGACTCGTTTAGAAAATATCAAGCTCGAGCTCGACTCGAAAGCTCAAGCTCGTTTGAGAAGCACCAACGCATGTGATGGGTATTATTATATATATAATTAATATTATAAATATAATATATATATATATATATATATTATATATATATATATATATATATATATATATATATATATATATTATATATATATATATATTATATCGAGTAGCTTGATAAGCTTTCGAGTCGAGTCAGGCTGAGCTTGAACTCGAGCTCGTTAATCATTCGAGCTCGATTGTAGGCTCGAGCTCGAGCTCGAGATCGAGCTTGTTTGAGAAGCACCAACGCATGTGATGGGTATTATTATATATATAATTAATATTATAAATATAATATATATAATTAATATTATAAATATAATATATATAATTATATCGAGTAGCTTGATAAGCTTTCGAGTCGAGTCAGGCTGAGCTTGAAATCGAGCTCGTTAATCATTCGAGCTTGATTGTAGGCTCGAGCTCGAGCTCGAAGCTAGATAAGCTTGGCTCGCGAGCTCGTTAACGAGTTGAGTTCGAGCCGGCTCACGAGCCGACTTGGCTCACTTACATCCCTAGGCAGGGCGCGGGTAGCCTTGGTGGCTGCGCTGGTAGCCGGGGCAGGTGCCGGCAGCCTTGGGCAGCACGGGTAGCTCACTCTAAACGGGTTACCGAGTTAACCCGGCAACCTGTCGGGTCAACCCAAACCCGACCCATTTTTCAAACGGGTCGGGTCCAATCCAACATTTTCGGGTCGGGTTTTCGTGTCGTGTCAAATATTGACACCCCTACTTCCGATGACTTGGTTAGGAGAGTATATGTGATAAATTTGACATGTGTTATTAAATGTAGAGTTATACACTTATACCTATAAAAAATGGGGTATGAAATTATTAGAAATGACCTATTTTATGAATTTATTATTTTGTGTGGAGTCCGGAGGGCGTCTGAAGATCAATAATAATGTGTCACGTCATTCCAGAAATGTACCGTGCTTGGTACCGTGCACAGTACCCGCACTCGGTACCAAGCGCTTAACCGAATGATTTTCTCGTCCAGTGTCCGCACGGAATAATAGCTCCTCAATTTTATGAGATTTAAATGAAAATTTGACTCTTAATATATAAGATATAATAAAGAAAAAAGATTGATGTAGATGTAGTTGACCTAGCCTATGGTGTAATGAGATACAAAGTTGATGTTGGTGTTGTGGTTCTTATTTCTATTGTATTACTTTTCAAACGGGAGGTTTGAAATATATATAGACTATGAAAGTCTCCGCATCGAGCTGATCAGAAACTACGCCGAGATTTAAAAAATAATTTAAGGCCTAACAACATTTAATAAAGCAGTCTACAATTTCAAAATAATCTGATACTTGTAATTAAGCTGTAACTGCGCTTCGCTCGCTGTTATAATTAATTAGATATTAATTATATTTTATTTGTACAATAATTATGATATTGTAATAACATATAATTAATAGCAGAATTTATATCTTCAAAGCAAACTTAGAAGACTAAAAGCTATTCAAAGCGTTGGTTGGAGATATGTACGTACAACAAGTTGTTGTTATTGTTATTATTGTTATGCAATTTATTTCAAAAATTAGAATAGCTTTGCCTTTAATCACTTTCTAACAATATTTATCGGTTTTTTTTTTAATTATCAATTGATTGAACATCCCATACTATAAAAAATTTCAAAAAAAAACTCTGAAATTTTAAGTGAGTCTTCAAATCAATTAAATTATTAAAATCATGTTAGGTTTCGTTTGGGATGACTTTTTTTTATATATATATATATTTTTTAATCAGTTTTTTAATATAAAATTTTTACTTTAAAAAAATTTTGGATTGCAAAGTTTATTTAAAAAGTAATAAGAAACCCGTCCTAAGGCTTCATTTGGGACGGCTTTTTTATTATTTTTTAACCCAAAAGGCCTCCATGTTAAACAATAAAAGGATACAAGTACCAAACAGACATAGGGCTCGCTAAAGCTCCCAAGAGCAACAATACAGGACGAAAGAGAATCCTAATTAGCCGACAAATCAAACCACAAAACAAAGTGAAAATCAAAGTACAAAATAAGCATATATGAAGATCCAGACTCAGGAGGCAACGCACAACCACCATAAAGCCAAACAAGGGCCGTCCATTGGAGGCAACAAATGAAGAGCGAAATGCCACAAATCCCAACCCGCAAAAGGGCCACCAAGGTTGCCAACAAGCTAGACCTAAGAGGTAGTACACCGAAGCCTCATCATCATTGCCCTGAATCAACTACCAACCAACAAAAAAGAAAAAAAACACTGGCAAAGCATATCACAATCAGTAGAAGAGGACACCATTAACAAACAAGAAAAGACATCAGCTTTTCTGAATCTGGATGAAAATCCATTTTTTCTTTGATTTATGTTTTTTCTTCTAACTTTTTTAAGAGGAAGATCAACATTAGCAATTTGAAGAATACTTAGATCAAAATTGTCCCTAGAATCTAAATAATTCTCATCAAATTCTTCTCCAACAGTTGACCTCATGATTCCTCACATTGTAAGTTAGGTGAATAAGCAACGCTTAGAAATAATTGAAATGGGAACATCAACCTTTCCCCCATTTCCCACCATATGATCATTACCCTTAAGAGCAGAAGCAGTAGCACCCTCACCACAATAAGGAGTCAAAAACCCACCCGCATATGGAACACCACTGTTTTCTGGATCTAGAGAAACATCATCATTAGAAAATTCAATTTCACCATCATTAACATCAACATTAGAGTCAGGGGATACGATAGGACTAGTAACCAAATTAAGTAAACAATGATTAGGCTCACGAGCCTCAACAAACTTCTTATTAACACCACTGGAAGGAACATTAGAAATATCTACCCCGTCCACAAAATTACTAGAAGAAGGTACTACCGGGACATCAATAGACAACATCACCTCAATTTCATTTACATCTTCGTTAGAAGGATCAAGCACATCAACCGGCGCTACCAAATCAACAACCGGAACCATTGGAGCAACGAGAGACCCACCATCAGAAATACCCAAGAGAGGAACAACAACCCCAGCTGTCTCCACCACATTATCCACCAAATTAAGAACCTCTTTAACACACTTAACATGACCCAACAGATTAGAAGAAACAACAACAACATT